>CAKNXH010056722.1:0-35488 GCA_932178445.1 Andricus quercusramuli
GTCCCATTGCTACAAAGAAAATTCTTAAATATTGCTTTGCTTGATCTGTGTATCTTCTACAAAGCTTATCGGAACATAGAATTCGGCAAGCTGCATGAAATAATAAAAAATGTTTGTACAGATCTTTACTCAGAATGCTTATCAGAACAATAGGATCACAATATAATAAAAAAAATGAGAATTGTGTGGCCTTCCATTTCCCTACTGAATTAGTGGATCTGCTTTTTCTCTTAAATTCACAAGGTATTTGTGACTTAATGAGATTCATTCTTCTAGAAAGCTCTAACCGTTTCAATGGATTTAACTTGTTACGCCCTTTCTTAATCCAGTTTTCGAGTAATTTTTTCATTACTCCTAAGCAACACAGATGCATAAAATCTAATATAAAGCAAAATATCATGTTCAACAGAGGAAAAATTCTTAATAATGGTGTTACATTATTGTGATGATTGGCTTGCGTCCTGTTTCTAAAAGATGCATCAGTTCTTTCGGCTGAATCCACGGATGGAAAAACGGTCGTGTTATCGTCTTTGAATCCTTGAACAGTGCATCTTTCGCAAGCGTTGAAGCCTGTGTGACCAACAGTACTCTTTAAAAATGCTCGAGCAGGTGTATCGCGTATGAAACATTTTATTTTAAAGTTGAAATGCCGACCCGAAATAATAATTCCATCCCGTTGTAAAGTATTTACTTCTTCAATAAATTTACTCATATACGATTCCGTAGATTGCGGTTTTGATTCTCCGAAATAAACAGCTACTGCAAACGGTTTGTAAACATCAGGGTTGAAATGGACTTTGCAGAGAATGGGCCAAAGTTCTTGATAACCAGACTCAACCAATGATAAACCATCCGAGGCAACTTGTAACTCAAGCAAATCATCTGTATGTATATCTACATTTATACAATCTTGAAGACCCTAAGCTATTCCAAAGTAGACAAACTCTCCCATAGATCCATTGTTATCTTCCATTTCAGCAATTTCGTACCTGGCACCTGAAGTGCCAAGAAATGTTTTAGACGATTTGGGAAGATTCGGAAGTAATCGCACTCGTAATATTTTCAATAACTTGTCTAAATGGGTTTGGTTTATTTGTGTTTCGACTGCCCACTCTTGTAATTGCTTCATTTCTGGTACCACGTCATCTGCTATGTACAAGTCATCTTCCTCTTCATTAACATCTATCCTTTCATTTAAAAGATCTAATTCATCTTCGGAGGAGTCAGTATCTTGCTCTGTGTCTGTATCTTCAGTTTCTTCTCCTGAAGATTCTGAAATAATTAAAATTACATTATACTCAGTGATGCCAATACTGGCGCCTTTTGCTACTGCGCTTGCGTTCGGGCCGCGCACTGGTTGGTCGCAGTTGGTGCGCAATTCAAAATTTGAATTAAAAACAATTCTTGTAATTTAAATAAATAATTATTGACAAATGCACAAGAATGTATATAAATTGTACAACTTCTGATTTTAGAGAAAAAAAAATTTATAAGACATATATTTTTTGAATAACAGTTTAATTTCTTCGATTTCCAAAGAATAACTTACATTTCACTAAAAATTTAATTTCAGAAGTCTAAAATCAGAAGTTGTACCATTTATATACATTCTTGTGCATTTTTCAATAATTATTCATTTAAATTACAAGAATTGTTTTTAATTCCAATTTTGATTTGCGCGCCAACTGCGGCCAACCAGTGCGCGGCCCGAACGCAAGCGCAGTAGCAAAAGGCGCCAGTATTGGCATCAGTGATTATACTCGACTACATATAATTAGCATATTTTATATTCACTAATGATATGTATTTTATATGTTTAACTTCTACTTTTATTATGGTATAAATTTTGAAAATCTTGAACAAAATTATACAAAATGTATAGTCACTGAAAGAATTGACTCAATTAATATTTCAATTAAAACATTTTTTAAATTTGCACTGACTTACCCTCAGCCGAATCTGTGACGTTATTTCGTTCCAGATCTTCCTCAGAAATTTGCTCCGCAGATGTTTCTAAAAATTAGATTCATAAAAAATTAAATATAATTTATGAATGTGACTTTAAAGAACAATTAATTTGAAAATCAATTGTATATGACGTGCTTGTAATTGGATGGAAATACGTGATAACTGAATAACAGTCAAATTGGAGTAATTTTATCTAAAAGCTACACACAACTCCATAAACAGTTTTGTATTATTTTATATTGATAAGAATTATTTTCTACCAGAATCTTTATTATGATATTCATCTGGGATATAAAAACATAATTGCATATTACCAAAGAAAGAAAATTATTCACTTATCCTTAACAAAATTAGTTTTTATTTTAAACTCACAGATTCACGAATTGGAAATACCAAAAAATACTTTATTTGAATAAATGAGACTTTTTTTATTTTTCTTGAAAATTATATCTGACTATTCAAATTATTTTTACAATGCTAAAAAAATGGATTGTTATATATTTATTATTATTTACCTCCTGAAGTAATTGATGTATTATCAATATTTCTATTCTCCATCAATTCCGGCTCATTGGCCAGTTCAGGTTCTAAAATTATAAAAATATACATAAAGACAGAGATTCATCGTCCTTATAAAATAAATAAATTGATATAATTAATGATAATTTTATTGTGTGAAAAAAGAGACAAAGGTTACGACAACTACCAAATATTTGCCATATTCGAAAAAGCAGGATCATCTACTGATATATATATATATATATCAAATATTTAACTTCCAAATATTTAAATTAATTTACCTTCTGCCAAATTATCAGGATCAGCTGTCACATCACTTTCACTGGACGAATTCCGATTAAGTTCTCGTCTTGCACGATGTTTCTTAATACGTAATCGACCTAAGTCTAGAGTGTTTTTTCTTTTCTTGTCCATTATGTTTCAGCCATCAGCGTACAAAATATGTATAAAAAACTATTTACTAAAAATATTTATGAGATCATCGATACACACAACAACTGCACCAAACATTCAAACTAGGTTAGGTTGATCGAACGTTCGTCGACGGGCGCGACATGACAGATGTGTGGCGTAAAAGAGTATCTCTCGTTAATTCCCGAGTTGGGACAAGCCTCCGCAAAACTCCACAAACAAATTTTTTACATGTTATTCAAATGTGGGAGTCATTATATTATTTTCAATTCGGAACAACAACAGTGTGTTTGTAATTACTATCAGATATTTATATTTTAATGCCTATTCATAATTTAATTATTTTTATTGAAAATAGAAAAACTGGTGTGGGCCTTGTCAGCGCCACTTTTTAAATGGATTGATTTTCGGCAAAGAATGTTCTTCAGTTCCTAATTTTGATTATTACAAATAATCATAAGACAAAAAGAAAATTTAAAATAGAATAAGGTTCTCATCGTCGTAACATCTAAAACGCTCTGGAATGTAATTCCGTAGCAAAACTGGTGCTGTGTAAATAATCTCCTTAATTTGTAGAAACAAAATGTTCGTATAAGTTTAAGGAAACAATATTCATTCCCCATAAGTGCGAGACTGTCTGGATAAAAGAAGATACATTTATTTTTGTTGTGTTTCTAGCATTAAGTGAAGTAATCTGCTAGTATCTATTGACTGATATATTATTCTTTCCATGGTTACGCACAAGTATACCAGAATATAATTTGTGAAGTGGGGAAGCTGGTTGACCTGAATTACAATATTTATAAAATAATTAGTGTCTAAATTATTCTGACACTTGAAATACATTAACATGAAAGTCTGAAGTCTGATTTTCTCAGGTTTTGCAAGATAAAACAGTTCAAAAAATTAAGAACAAAAAACAAAAAAAAAAACAACATGCAGAGTATTTTTTGTTTTAATATTTCAAAAGCTATTCAACAATCAAGTATCAAGTATATAGTACTCGGGCTAGTATAAAGGAAAATTTGATTATGGTAGACAGTTCGAAAAAAAATTAAAACAACCTAAAAATTGTTAAAACTTGAAAAACATGTTAGGTAGAGCAGAAGAATTTATTTTTAATTGTTTTCAAAATATTGCTAGAAAATATTTTTTAAATTTCTATTAAAAATTTCATTGAATTTTGTCTTATTTTTTGGAGCTTTGTTTATATACAATTTTTTGGCACAAGTTTTCATAGAAAGTATTTTGAACAATATTCGGATGAAAAAAATTAGCTTTTGTGGAAAAGCCTACCCTTTAATATTTTTTTGCTTTGATTAATGTCGGAATTTTCTGTGCAACTAACTGGACAAGTATAGCGCTATGGCTAGTACATATCACGAAAACTTCTGTAATTGTGGACAGTTCAAAAGAAGGTTTACATTTTTTTGAAGAAATTAGCTTTTGTGGTAAGCCTTTTTTTCAAAATTTTTTTCTTTGATTAATGTCTGAATTTTCTGTTAAACTAACATCAAGTCTAGTGCTCGGGCTATAATATTACGGAAAATGTAGTAATGGTAGCCAGTTCAAAAAAAGATTTTAAAAATGTAAGAATTTTTCACATTTAAAAAAAAATCTTAGGTGAAAACAGAAGAATTTTTTTTAAATTGCTTGAAAATTTGTTTAGAAAATTATTTTTAAATTTCTTCTGAAAATTGAATTGAAGTTCGTCTTATTTTTTAGAACTTTGTTTGAAAACGGGGTTTCCCTGAATTATATTCAATTTTTTGCATACGTTTTTTCGGAAATTGGTTCTGAACATTATTAAGAAGAAAAAAATTAGCTTTTGTGTTAAAGCCTTCCCTTGAAAAATTGGTTTTGCTTTGATTAATGCGAGGGGCCGTCCACTCTAAATTCGATTCTACGTGAGCATAATGATTCCGCCTGAGTCCAGCTGATTCCGAGCTGATTCTTCGTTGATTCTTTATCGATTCCTTCGTTTCTCGACCAAAATCTTTTGACGAGTGACTGATTCTGAATCGATTCTAAGTGAAGAAAATCACTGATTCCTCCAGTGAACGGCCCCTCGGATTAATGTTTTCTTTTTCAGCATGTTGAAACCTGTATTATATCTGAAAACCCGTTTTTACCAGATACACCGAAATAAACCGGTTTCAGCATTTTCAGCAACCTTCCCTCTTACGTGCACACATGCACTCTTAGAAATTTTCGGAAAATTCCGACACATTTAAGGAACTAAAGTAACTGAAATTGATAAAATTATGTTACTGAAAACGCAATTCAGTAACTTTTACATTAAATTTACTAAATTTTAATTGAACTTCAGAAACGGTATCTGAAAATTATAAATATAGTTTCGTAAAATTCCTAAATGTAACAGAAATATAAGTTATCGTAACCGAAACAAGTGCGCAGTTGCATGCGCACTCCTCGCTTCACGATCCACCTCGGTCGCGTTCATAGCAGACCGTGTTAGCATAGTGAATTATAGTGAAGTGACACATCAATTCAAAAATTCATCGGTATAACGGGCTAAGTCCCGAGATATTACCCGACTTAAAGTTGAGATACAAAATGGTAAGACAGCTATTCATTAAGATTAAATAGTATTTACTTGTAATTTAAATTACGCCCTCTTGTATATAAGTAGGTTATGTTTGCACACTAGCTATTCGTCTGCCTTGTAATTTGTTCTGCCTGATTTGAAATGGATTCGGTTCATACACATTTTTTAATGTAGAAATATTGCATCTTTCTTGGACAGAAATGCAACTGTTTTGTTCAAAATTCAACTATTTCCTAAAAAATGTACTTTTTGTTTCAAATTTGTATTTTTCTGTAGAAAAGTCTATTGAAATCCTTTTGGAATTTTCATTTTTCTTGTACATAAATGCAACTGTTTGAAAATTTAACAATCTTGTTAAAAAGTCATACTATTGGTTAAAAATTCGACTATTTAGCAGAAAATTAGCTTATAGATGTCACAATTTTGTTGAAAAGTCGTACTTTTTCGTTGAAAATTCTGCTGTTTTGTTGAAAATTCAACTATTTCGTACAAAATTTAATTTGGTTAAAAATGCTGCTGTTTTGTTGAAAATGTAACTATTTTGTAGAAAATTTATTTTTTGGTTAAATTTTAGGTCGAGTATTGAGCTCGGGCAAATTTTGCCTTATTTAAAGTTTCTAGTCCGGCAAAATCTTTGTGTCAATAAGAAACTTTCTGTTCTGATTATATTTTTTGCTACTTTGGAAAAATATTAGAATATTTTACTATTTTATCATAAAGTGAGGAATATTAAGTTATAAATACACACAAAGTGTTATATAATCAAGAACATTACGCACACTAAAAGCACACAAAAGAATTCCCCATCACTTCAATATTCCTATAATAATAC
Organism: Andricus quercusramuli; assembly: GCA_932178445.1. Classification (NCBI taxonomy): domain Eukaryota; kingdom Metazoa; phylum Arthropoda; class Insecta; order Hymenoptera; family Cynipidae; genus Andricus; species Andricus quercusramuli. The sequence continues at coordinate 6,300 of CAKNXH010056722.1, forward strand.
ACTTTATCACTAATTGGCGAATTGTTTATCTTCAGATTCGAATCACGAATTCTCACGATCACTCTTCTGTGACCAGTCACTAACACTCGTATTTTTTGAAGGGAGACTTGGAAAAGGGGTTCGAGATGTGACAGACCACTCTTCTGTGACCAGTGACTAAAATGCCGTACTACAAAATTAAAATACGGCAAAAAATACTGTACCTGTATACACTACGTAAATGGTATATTTTTTTCCCTAATTAAAAATGCATCTTCTTTAAGAGAAATTTTATCTTTATTGGATAAAAATGCAACTGCGTTTGGTTGAAAATATAATTATTTTGTAAAAAAATTCATACTTGTGGTTAAATATTCTACTGTTTTGTTGAAAATTTAACTATTTCGTAGAAATTTTACTTTTTGTTTAAAATTCACATTTTGGTGTTAAAAAATGAACTGAAGGCTTTTCTGGATGGAAGTTCAACTTTTTAAAAAAATGTGTCCTTCTTTTAATTAAACATTCATAAGTTTTAGCACAAATTTCATCTTTCTTGGATAAAAATTCGACTATTTGGAAGTGAATTGAACTACTTCGTTAAAAATTCATCCCTTTTGGCATGAAAATTCGTCCTTTTGGATGAAAAATTGAATTTTGTTCGTAGAAACTTATTTTTTGTTGAAAATTTCATATTTTGATTTCGGAAAGTCAACTGGAATCTTTTCGGGATGAAAATTCAGCTACATATTTTTTTAAAGTTTATTTTCTTTCTAAATAAAAATTCATCTGCTCAAGAGAAATTTCATATTTTTTGGATAAAAATGCAACTATTGGGTAGAGAATTTAACAATTTTGTTAAAAGGTCATCCTTTTTGGGTACAAATTCGTCTTTTTGGATTTCACATTTAATTTTTTTCGCAGAAACTTATTTCTTGGTTAAAATATCATATTTTGATCGTGGAAAGTCAACTAAAATCTTTTTTAACAGCAAATTAAACTCTTTAAAAAAAATTTTTTTTCTTATTTATAAATTCATCCGCTTTGGTAGAAATTTCTTTTTTTTTTTAATGCAACTTTTTGGTAAAAAATTCTTCTTCTTTGCTTGAGTATTCAATTATCCTATTTGAAAGATTTTGTTGAATCACTTTGTTAAGAAATCATTTTTTTCGAACAGTTATATTTTTAGTTTGAAAATTCAGCTCTTTGATTGAAAGTTTAATTATTTAGTTGAAAATTAATTTTTTCAAATTGAAAATGCAACTACTTGGGTAAAAGTTTAACTACATTGTTAAAAATTTATTTGGTTGATTGAAGGCTTATGTCTTTGGTTAAAAATTTAAATTTTTAGTGGGAAAGTCTTTTTTTTTGTTTGAAATTAATTTTTTAGTTGAAAATGTAACATTTCTATTTTTTAAGATTGATCTTTTTTAGTTGAAATCTCTCCTTTTTTGGTAGGGAAAAATAATTTTCTTGGTTTAAAATTTTCTTTTTGTTGTGTAAAAATACATCAGTTTCGTGGAAAAATAATTTTTGGCTGAAGTCATAATTTTTTGCTGAACTCATATTTTTTGTATTTAAATTCAATTTTTGTAGAGAAAATTCGTCTTTTTGTTAAAATTTTTTTTTGCATAAATTTCATGTTTTTTATTCAAATATAAACTATGACACTTTTTGTTGGGTATTTATATTTTTAGGTTGAAAATTCAACTATTATGTTAAAAAGTTAATTATTTTGTTGAAAATTCAAGTGTCTTATTAAAAATCCATATTTTATAGTAGAAAAGACATTTCTTTGTTTAAAATAAATTAATAAATTTGAATATTTTAAATTTGTATCTGAAATACTGTTTTATTCCGTTTATGAAAGATTCTATGTTGAAAGTATTACAAGATTAAAATGCTGATATTTCAATACCCTGCCCAATTCTACCAGCAATATCTTGTAAAACATTTTTGGCAAAAAAAATTACGTACAGAAAGAGTGGGGGAGGGTAGAAATATTTTGTTGCAGTTTGTTACAGGAGGGAGGGGGGTCTCAGAAAGGGCCTATAATCCGTCACCTAATTTAAGTACGGCCAATCACACTTAACACGGAGAATGATACTTTGATACACCCCCCCACACCTTTAAAGTATCTCGTATTTTGCGTATAACCCCTAATCTGCCTCTTCGTCAAGTTAGAAATTGTTTTTTGATAAACCATGACGGTAATTTTATAGCAATTTTAATAAACAAACCGAAATTGTTTTTATTTGATTAGTTACAATAATAATTTTATTGCTGTTTTAAATCTATGACATTAGAAAACATTATGCATAGGACCTTTCTTAAGTTCTTCTGTGCTACATTTGTAAATTATTTTTTAATTAAAATTAGCTAAACAAATTGACAACTTCTTACCGACAATATAAGAAATTTTATGTGTTTTTATATTATTTCATATACTATATTGATATAGTAATATTATAAGAAAGTTTAATTGAGATTTTTTATCTTGTATAAAAAATAAAACAACATTTTATATAAATTTTGTGCGTAAATTTTTCAGAACATGTAATATAAAGAGACAGTATTGTTTGGTTCATTGATTTCAATATAAATTTGCAGTATATATTTGTCTTGAAAATATAAATTATAGTATGACTAAATACGAGCGAAGTTTATATGTAAATAACTATACGTATATATTTATGTTATATAATATACTCAATTGATCAAATGTGAAAGAAAACTTCTAATCATAAAAGATGGGCTTTGATTACATATTTGATACAATGAGTGTACGTATTATTATAACATAGATACATAAGAAAGTCGTTTGTAATAACTTCACTCTTATTTTTCTTCTATTTATATTCTCAGGACAAATATATACTACACATTTTATATTAAAATTAATGAACCGAAAAAAATTTTTCAACCCCTTAAAATTTTCAGTTACAGTAACTGAAAATTCCTAAACTGTAACAGAATTTTCCGAAACATGTAATTGAAGCTGTATGCAGTTACCGTTGCTGAAATTTCTGTTACAGTTTAGGAAAATTTAGAAACGGTTTCTGCATAAAGCTTTAGTGACGTGTCTCTGAAAATTCCTACAGAAATTTCTAACAGTGTGCCAATAGTTTTTTCTTCAAAGGTGAAGATCACTATATCTATACCTTATAATATGAACCAGCAGACACCAAAAAGAATTTTCATTTAAAAATGTTTTCTCTCGTACAACAACAGTGTTGCAGAAAAATTACAGACTTATTTATTAGATTTACAAATGGCTGAAGAGTGTATAACATTTTTTGACATGGATAAACGAAATCGAAATCGTTTCTCTGATAAAAATTTTCCTCAAACCAAATTTTTCTGGAGAAAATGTTTCGAAATACCTTGAACGGTGTATAGATAACTTTACTAATGGCAATGCAACATTGTTTAGATTACTTTTATTTCGGTAAGTTAAGACAAATATGGCACTGGCAAATTTGTTTGAAAATTATTTTCGGTTGTGAATTTTGCCTAAGCAGTGCAACAATACTTTCACAGAAACTAGATAACATTTTATGACAGATGAAAAAAGTTAGCTTTTGTGGTAACGGCTTACCTTGCAAATTTTGTTCGTTTTGAATAATGTTTCCATTTCTATCATTTTGAATGCTCCTGTGCACTTGAAAAATTGGTTTATACAAAATATATGCACATAAACCTGCAGATAATAGGAGACTATTTTCACAGTGAGCGAGTAGCTAGCGAATACCGTCACTTATTCCTTTACACCTGAAAAACCGGTTTATACCAAATAAAACCCGATTAGACACATTTGTGTGATTTATGGAAAACATGGTGTTCTTTTGTGTAAATTACATGACATAGTGATTCTTTTGTGTGATTTATAGGAAATACGTGTTTTTTGTGTAATTTCCAGAAAATACGAATTCCTTTGTATGAATTATATGAGACACGTGTTCTTTCGTGTGATTTCTAGGAAACGCATACTTCTATCCTTTGTTTTCCTGTTTAAAAAAACCGGTTTTATTCACATGCGTGACATAACGGTTATTCCCACGCTCACAACATATGGCTCTCCCCGCACCAAACAATGCACTCCCCCAGTCTTCATATATTTTACATACATGACGCATGGCACCACGTTGAATCAGTTGAGTTCTGATATCTAAACGAGCCACTATGTCGCAAGTTAACACTGATTCAGTAGAGATAGAATCCTCGCCGGTCTTTCGTTTTCCAAAGTCCAAGGCAACTTAAACTATCGAGGTGTTGTCTGGCACTTAGCCTAATTAAACTGTTCCCAAAACACCAAACATATAAAGGATCAAACCCAAATCATCACCTCTTAATCAAATACTTACTAAAGCTGCACTTCACGGAGAAACACGCGACAAATGATTCTGCCCACTCTTTACAGAGTTAATCATTCATTTTCCAAGACGATTATAATTGTGCTAGAGGTTCAATCACATGGGAAATTTCAACTAGTCATTAAAATTGTGAACAATTCAGGTAGTGGTATCACCTTCGACTTAGCTACTTAGGCGAAACTCCAACAACATATGGCACATAGCAGGGCAACGTTGAGGCGAAAAAGAAAAAAGTATATAATCCCGAAATAGTTCTTCAGATGTCTACTTTCGAAGGATTAAAAATGTCATTGGGTGTCGATGAACGCTTTAGAAGAATACAATGACTGTTAAAAATGTAGAAGCATGTAAAGGTTTCCTAATTCAAGTGATTGTGAAATTATTCAAGCTCTGACAATACAAAATCGCCGAATGAGTTAATTGGTCAGATAATTAAGTTTAAATCTGCATACTTCAAAAGTCAGGTACAAACAAAACTTGGGAAGCAATTCTTCGACTTATATTTTGAAATCGGGTTTATGGAACTGACAACCATCTTCATTTCATGCATTGTTGCCGAGCTTGAACTTATTTTTTCTACACGTACATAATTAAATGTATTTTCTTGGAAATTTGATAAAAATAGATATGGAATTATAATTTAAAAATGTTTATATTTACTATCTGTCACTTAAAATAGTTTAGGATTATTTTAAGTTTCAATTAGTGAATTAAATATTATACATACCTTTAAGTAATTATAGCTTTGTTGTTATTTTATTTCGATACATTCATTCGATGGGAGCGGGTGGGGTCGGGGCCCCTCCCCTTTTTCAGCTGAGAATCATTCATTCGTGGGATCATGTGTGACCCTCCCCTTTTCCAACTCAGAAACATTCATTTAATCAATTAGGATAACAGACATTTTGTAATTAGGACATAGGATACCTTAAGGTCGTCGTAAAGATCTCGTAATGTCGTAAAAACGTCGTCAAATTTTGTGCTCACTGGGTTTTTAACTAGGAACTTAATGGTAATTGCAGCAACATGATGATGTCCACTGATCCAAAGTAGTGTATCATAATAGAAAAAACTGGAAGGAAAAGGTCATTCTACTCGATCCTGATGCTGCATACTTATTTAAAAAATGTAAGCAATGAGAAACTTGGACTGAAACGACTGAGATTGAAGAAAAAAAACTTTTTCGTCGACAAATACCCAAATAATGCAAATGTTTATTAAATTTGTTCAAAAAATTATAGAATTATCAACTAGGTATTGTATAGAGTATAGATAGGGTAAGTATAGGATCCAGTACTTTTTTCGCCAAGAAGTATTAGATTTCCAATACTTATTCGCGAAAAAAGTATCAGATCCAATACTTAACAATACTTCTTGTTCGTGTGGGATGCATTCGTTTATCAAATTTGTTTTAAAAAAATATGAAATTTATCAACCAATTATGAATTTTGCTGAAATTATCCTGAAGTTTCCAATTAAAAAGACTGACATCGAAAAAATCGAATTTTTCTATCGACAAATGCCTGACTAATACATTTGTTTATTATATTTGCTTGAAAAATCATGAAATTTATTAACTAATTATGAATGTTGCAGAAATTATTATGAAGTTCCTAACTGAAAGAACTAACATGGAAAAAACAGATTTTTCTGTCGAAAAATGCCTGACTAATGCATTTGTTTATCAAATTTGGTTAGAAAAATCATAACAATAATCAATAAATTATGAATTTTGCTACAATTATCACAAAGTTCCTAATTTTAAAAATTGACATAGGAAAACGAATTTTTCTGTCGAAAAATGCCTGATTAATGCATTTAATTATTAAATTTGTTTATAATATTAACAATAATAATATCGAGAAGAAATTTCTTCATCTTTATATTGTTTTTATACAAATTTCTTTAAATATAACTTAAAAAACGTAAAATTATGGAAAATCGTAGAAAACATTCTTCCAACAAATAATTTGTTTATAAAAATTTTTTTGTTCATTCTATAATATTGGAACATCTCTAACTAATGTTATTCTATGAAACCTAAACTATTTCAACAATTTTCCTGTTATTGAGGAGGGCCAGGAACGTCAAATAGAAGAAATTGCAATTTTTTTCGTTGTATTTGTTTATTTATGAAAAATCGAAAGCCTCATTTAAAAATCAGGCTCAACAACTCTCTTAGAAATCTTATCAGATTTTTTTTCGAATTTCGTTGTCCAAATCAGTCAATATTTGTGGGCTGTACGTTATTTTGAACAAAAAAAGTCATTTTTGTCCACTGTGTGCTGAGTTGAGAAGAGACGAGTCTTAGTTGAGAGAATTTTGCGTGCTTCCCCCAGAGTTAGCGCAATCTCCTAAGATTCGGGAAAATTTCTCATGATCTGGCTAGATCATAAGAAACTTCTCTTGACTTGTTTTGAGTGAGGAATGACTTTTCACTTATTTTCACTATCCGCTCGAAATTTTTATTGTTACAATTTATAATATGAATTGGTATTGAAACATAGCTATTTTCATTCTCTTGTTCTTATAATTAAATAAAAAGTGCGCTGCCTATAAAAAACTAACAATTTGTTCATTAAACATTTTATTGCAACTTGTGTCGTTTTCCATACATTTAATTTGTTTATTTTCAATTTTATTTTTTACGATTTAAACCAAAAATACGCATCTTAGCGTAAAATGGTTCTAAACAAATTTGTAGGTATAATTTAGGCGGAAAATTGGGTAAAATAAACGGTTATTGTAGCTTGTGTCGTTTTACCAAAAAGATCATTTTTTGTTTTCAATATATTTTTATAACAAGAGTTTATAATGAATTTGTAGATTTTTTTTGGTTGAACAACTTTTGTCTTTTCATTTTTTTTCGTCTCTTATGTCGTTTTTTCAAAAAAAATTTATTTTTTAAATTTTAATCTTTTTTTTATGATAAAGAGAAAGTCTACTCTTTCTATCTAAAAATTAATAATAATAAATTTGTAGATCCTTACTGGGTGAACAACTTCTGTATATTAATTTTGTTTCGTACCTTGTGTCGTTTTTCCAAAAATTTAATTTTTATTGTTATTTTCAACGATTAAATCGAGAACTATGCATCTTGTCAAAAAATTATGAATAACAAATATGCAGCTCTATTTTGGATGAGAACAACTTCTGTCCATTCATTTTTTCCGTAGCTTGTGCCGTTTGTCAAAAAATTTAATTTTTCTATTTTTAATGTTGTTTTTTACGAATGAAACAAAAATTATGCATCTTATTAAAAATTGATTTGTACCAAATTTGTAGACCTTTTTTGGGTGCCTAATTTTTGTCAATTCATCTTTTTTCGTCATTATTTTTTTTGTGCGATCAAAATTTGAATTTTCGATTTTTCAAGAAAATTCAAAAAGTTGTTGCCATTATCTTGTGGGACTTTCAAAAAGCAACATTTTTCTTTTCCCGATTTTTCTTCATATCGTGCGTTATTTGGCTTGAAATCGTAATTTTTGTTTGTTTTTTTGAATCCTACAAATGCTATAATTCTGAGAATTTTATTTATATCGACGAAAGTCGTGAGGATAAATTGTTCGAATTTCTGAGTCGTCGACGAGTTCTTTAAATTTTCCAATAATCATTTAATTGTTTTTTTTCAAACACCTCAGAAAAAGGATACAACCCAATGGGCACAAAATTTGACGACGTCTTTACGTCATCGTTCCGAGATCTTTACGACTTCAAGACATCCTACTTTCATGTTTTCAAGATGTCTTTACGATGTCCAAAAGACATCGTCAGATCGTACGCGTCTTTACGATATCGTAAAGACATCTTAACGACATGAATATAGGAAGTCGTAAAGTTTTCGTAAGGATGTCGTAACGATGTCGTATAGACGTCGCCAAATTTTGTGCCCACTGCGAAGACTTTTCATCAAAATTACTTACAGATGAAATTCTTCACATGAGTTGACCTGGAATTGCTCAAGTGTTTGATTTGTCAGTATTTATTACTTTCATCTTATGCAATCATTTTTCTCCAATAATATTTTTTATCTTCCTTTGAAAGTTTGTTATTTTCCTGGAGTGGACTGTCAGTGCCAGAAGTTAAATTCATGTTTTCTAGGCCCTTGGCTTTTTTTCAGTTTCCCCAAATGACGCTCATCAGGTAGCTGGGGGAAAGTGCCGAATTGTGACCCTGGACTGAAAATGACACTGATGATACTTTTATGCGCGTCGGAAAAAAAACGTAGAAAAAATAATTGCTAATAGCCTGTTATATAATAATTTTAAAACTATATTTTTTATTTAATTGTATCATTTGAATTTTTTTACTTATTTCAAGCTTCACCTGAGCTTTCTATCACAATTTGGAGGTGAGATAAGGTCCTCCTCTATAATTAACTCTGTAAGCTACAATTATTGAAATTTTTTAATCTTTATGGCACCTGCATATACAGAAAATGTCAAGGAATTCGCCTGATTTTTTTCGCCTCATTTCTACTGATATTTCAACAAAATTTAATGCGTCAAAGTTCACTCTCGTGAAATTGACGCTGTTGACTGTGTTTTTGTACCTTCACTCGACTGTAACCCCATTTGTAATTAATGTATGACGGTGTCATCAATAGACAATTTGTTCGCAATAATTATTATTATTATAAAATTATTTTTGAAATCTATAGTAGAAGAGTATACCGAAGGACCATTGAATCTGTCAATTCTTTCAAGAATTATATCGCGATGGCAGACTGAAAATGTACGGACAGATGCACACTAAGCCACATTCGCGAAAATCTGTTTTTTTGGGTTCAAAAGTTCTCAAAATGTGGACATTTGACTAAAACGGTGGGGGGTCACATGTTACACAAAACAAAATATCTACACAATACCTTTTTTTTAGTTATGTGGGGTACGTCGTCGCCCCCCGCAGCTGGGTCCCCGGCTGTACCCCTGAGTTCCCAGTCTGTCACTGCTTACGGACAAATGGCCTCATGCTTAAGGCTGTCGGAGCAGGGTGCACAAGAATGGCGAAATCTGGCAACCACTCAAAACTTGCCAACAACCTACGATAATTTGGCTTTGAGGTTTCAAAAATGCACTTTAAAAATTGTTTATTTTCATTTATTTATTATTGAAAATTGTCCAGGCCCCGGAAGGGGTTTCGCAGTGGCGTGAGTGAGAGTGAAATAGTGGAGCAACGACGTGAAGTGTGAAGGAAGCCCACTGCTAAAAGAATGCAATTTGTGATTTTCTTTTGGTTTATTGTAATTGACAAGTCCGAATGATTGGCGAATGCAGCAGTATCACTGAAATTTAAATAGACAACAAATTATTTTTTAGAAAAATAAACGTTGTCTCGGAAAGGCAAAAGTGTACAAGTGATTAAAGTACGCCGCTGTGAACTCGCTGATAATAATCGATAATAATTTTGCAATCTTCTTCAAAATTATTTATTGAATTATTTATATATTTTGTCTTTACATAAATTATAATGGTTTTTAAATTCATATAAAATAATAGACTTGTACAAATTTGCTGTATTGTAACGTACAAAAAAAAATGGAAATGGCGCATTACGTAGAATCGTATAAATAAGGTAAGTATTGTAACCCTATTCTCGCTTTATAGAACAATAATATTACTCGCATTCCCAAACTCTGAACCGCCCTTACAAAGCCGCATTCAGTCACATCACACACTCAGAAATTTGAACTTGAATGTCTTGAAAGAGAAATGTAAATTTCTCATTGAAAATATCAAAATCTGCAAATGTTTGCAGACATTTAAAAAACATCGAACTGTATTCGCAAAAGCAGATGCGACTTTTACCGTCAGTGATTTTTCGTAGTACAATACAGTACGGTCGAGCTATCAGCCCAATCATCTGTCAGTGGGCTACCTTCACACCTCACGTCGTTGCTACTCTATTTCACTCTCACTTTTCAGCAGTTACCGTATTTTTTTCAAAAACCCACAGTCTCTCCCTCTCTGCGACACCGCGAAACCCCTTCCGGGGTCTGGAAAATTTTCAAAGTGCATTTTTTAAACCTCAAAACCTAATTATCGTAGGTTGTCGGTAAGTTCTGAGTGCTTCACAGATTTCGCCATTTTTGTGCACCCCGCTCCAACAGCCTTAAGATAGTCGGTCACCTTGGGCTAAGCTGCGGGGACAATAACGGAGACCACATTTTAGAACTGAAAATACAAAAATAACTTTTGTTTTCATTTTTGAAATAAGGGATTTGAAAGTTACAAAATCAGGATCTACGAATCTATACGATTACAAATATATGAAAGCCTCGATAAGTTCAAAATACATAATGTTTTGTAAGTATCTCGTAAACTATACAAGATTCGTGAAAACAGATAGCATTTTCAGATTCATCGTCAGGACATTACTGTAGAAATGTAAATATATAAATAAATAAGTTGTCACAAATAAATATATGCATGGATATAAATGGACAAAAATTTGTAATGTAAAAACTAAAAAGGGATTAGTTTTATGCAGACTTTATGACAGCCAAACCTTTCTTAACTGCCTTTCTTGTTCCGAAATCTTCAACATGGGACCACAATAAATTCAAACATAAAAAAGGATCCAAATATTTTAGGAAATCTCTAGAGATGAAATCATTCAAATACAGACTGATAATTCACTGAAATTTGTATGACCCAGCCTGACATTTTCGTCTGAGATGTTCTTGAGGTTTTCTTTCAGTAGGGGGGAATTTATGAAATTTAGTTGCCCCTAATAGCACGGAACGTTCCAGGGAGGTGTAAAATGTCCGCCGCTTGGGAACGTTCCAGGAACGTTCCAATGGAACGTTCCAAACATAAATTGACGTTATTGTTATTATTATCAATAAAAAACGTGTAAATCGTAAGTGATAGGTCAAAATCGATGTCAATTTATGATACGGATATCATATTATAGTTTAGTATATGCGGTACTCAAAATTCAAAAGTGACATCCATTCTTACCTATCTCTTACGGTTTACGAGATAATTGTTGTTAAAAACAACAATAATGGAAGGTTCCCCTCAGGTCTTAGTGGAACGTTCCTGGAAGGTTCCACTGGAACGTTCCCAGGGGCGGACATTTTACACGTTGCGGGAACGTTCCGTGCTATTAGGGTCAGAGAAAATTTATTTTACCGGTTTACGATTGATAGCAAACAACATCTTTGAGTTGAGATTAGTCTTTACACATGCGTTGTTAAGCATATATCACGAAGGAATAGTAAGGAGTGGTATCACCCTATGTGTTTGGTGAGCAGAGGTGGGACAAGAGACGTCCGAGAATTCGTTAATGCTTGCTACCCAGCAAAAAAGAAAGAATTGATACGGATTGGGGCGAATTATCATTTTTTTAATGCGCGTGAATCCCGTTTTCTGATTCGTTCGAACGCATTGAGACGCATTTAGATGAATTGAGACAGCGCGAATTGAATGAGTGTGGATTCGTATGAATGCGTGGTCGAGGTCAATAAAAAAAAAAGTAATAAAAAGTGCATGCGGCGAGACTTGAAATAGGGATCCCTCGTGTATCAATCCAGAGTACCCGCCACTGAGCTACGAGACAATTTACTAAACATTTACAATAAATCCTATGTGCCCTGCACGTTGGTTTTCCTGTTACGGATTGAATTGTATAAATCAACACTTTCTGAAATTCGCCGTGACGGATTGGGGCGAATTCAAGTGTGTATTTTACTCTCACGAATTCAGACGCATTGACCAATGTTGAAGCGTATGCGTGCTGACGCATTGAAGTGTTTTCGCTGACTTTAGACTTTTGCACTGTATTCGTACGTATAGAAAGATTCAAAATTGAAATACCGTCTTCATGAATTTACATGCATTGACACATAGGTCCAATGCGTCATTGTCGCAAAGCGGGATTTGCAGGGTGCCTTAGTCTTTTCAATTCAATTCGTAACAATACTTTCTTTTTTGCTGGGTATGAATGAAAATTCGTATGCTGCCCCGGTCACATGCGCAGAGCTGTTTTCACATTCACGTGTTATACCCACTCCCCTATGTTATATTTTGACATCTCGATACACATGTAGGTTATGTTCGTTTGTTTGTGTTAGTTCAAAACACAAGTTCGAAACTTCAAACGCGTGTTGACATCGTTGGCATGGCAACCGCCAGTGCGCTTGTGCACGGGGCAGCATACGAGTTTTCATTCGTGGCAAGCATTAACGAATTCTTGGGCGTCGCTCGTCCCACTCCCCACACGGAGAGAAAAATGTAGGCATTAGCGCGTGATCATTTGTCACGCATTAATTCTAAAAGTGCGAGCAAAATTTCCAAGAGCCTCCACGGACTTTCTCGGTGAGTCTCCTTGCGAACATTTAGTGGTGCGAACGTGTCGACAGGCAGAAGGCGTGGTCTAAAAGCAAAACGCAACGAGACTCACCGAGAAAGTCCGTGGAAGCTCTTGGAAATAAAACAAGAGACGCCTGCGATATGCGCCTATTGAATAGTCCATGCGTTAGCACCTTGAACTCTCTTGCTCTAAACCCCGGATTTTTTTCTCCGTGCACTTACAGGGATACTACTCCTTACTATTCCTTCGTGGCATATATGTTCAAATTTTTTTACGACTTCCTTATTGCGGTTGGCCCTGCTAGTCGAGTGGTGTTTGTTCACATCTCCCGACTCTCCATAGAGGATCTCTACGATAACCCAGTTAAGTTTTTAATTCCAGTGGCTTTGTTTTGTAGACGACTATGAATATGGTGTAAGGTCCCATCCCTCCAGGTTCCAAATCTTTAATTGCGCAATGTGCAAAAATCACTCGCGTTTGTTAGTTTGTTATATGTACAAAAGTTCTTAAAAACAATAGTTTCTAAATTTTGTGTTATAACGTTGATCATCTGATATTACAAAATAATAATTACCTATTTATTATTAAATTTTTAAGGCCAAGTAACGCATAAAAATGAGCAAGTAAAAATATGGTATCGAATTTTGAATAGAAGGAGTTGTATAGAAAAAGAGAGAATAAATTTTTCAGAGGAATAAAGAAGATATCAATCTACGCTATGGCGGGGTGAGCTCTAGACTGTTAATGAATATTGAAATTCAATTATTCGTGTTCATGTTTATTTTCTATACAAAATACAATTATTTCTTACAATGCTAATGCACAGCCCACTTGGAACAGTGGACTTACAAAAGGATGTAAAAACTTGCGTATGAAAGGACGTAAAAAGCACGTAAAAGAGGACATATAAAAGGACGTACCAGAGAACGTCCCAAATTGGGATACAAAATGACGTTCTTTGGTACGTATTTTTGTACGTCCTTTGGTACGACCTTTGGTACGTCCTTTGGTTCGTCGTTTCTGACGTCATTTCCTTCTTCAATATAACTGCTTGAAAAATTTTTTTTTTAGTTTAACGTTTAATAGATTGGTACATAGGCCAGGAAAACGTTGAATTATCCAAAATATGTGTGGTGTACCCTATCTCTGAATGAAAAGGTTTTACCAACCCCGATATTTTCTCAAGCGCCCTGTTGGGCTGAGATCTAAAGGATTCTTCAATTGACACTTGGTAATGCCCTTGTCTTATGAGAATGCAATTGAGGTTCGCTTATGCTCACTTTTCCGTTTGAATACTCTATTCACAACTGGTATTTTGTTTACTCCACTTTAGAGTAGCATTTTGTGTATAATATTTTATTATAAATAATTTTCATCAAGGCCTATTCCGCTTTTTTTGGTGTTAAAAAAATTTTTTTTTATTACAAAAAAATTGTTGCCGACATGTTTCAACCTGAATTCAGGTCCTTTTCAAGGCATATTCTAATTAAAGTAAGAAAAGAAAAACCGCTAAAGATTATGTTGAGTATTTCAGTATCCTTAACATTTTTTTTTTAATAATTTATAGCTCTCTTGTAAAAATTGTTAAATTTTTTTTTTTATAATTTTTAAAACAATTTCAACAATTTTTACAAGAGAGCTAAATTATTAAAAAAAAATGTTAAGGATACTGAAATACTCAACATAATCTTCAGCGGTTTTTCTTTTCTTACTTTAATTAGACTATGCCTTGAAAAGGATCTGAATTCAGGTTGAAACATGTCGGCAAACATTTTTTTGTAATAAAAAAAAATTTTTTAACACCAAAAAAAGCGGAATAGGCCTTAATGAAAATTATTTATCACATACCGCTAAAAAGATACATTCAATATTTTATTATTTTTGTGCATAATTAAAAATATAACGTCACACAGCCCACCCGGAAGACGAGGCTTATTTCAGCCAAGCACCCCTTGACTTAATTGTTTAATTGATCTATGTTAAAAATTTATCAGTTTCAATGTATATTGAAATTTAATTTTTACTTATCCCTACTGAAAAAGCCTACATAGTAAACTACTATGTGGGAATCCATATGGGATCCTTTTTCGAATTCCAGTCTCAAATTACGATCTGAGATAGGAATATACGATGGGAACCTATATCGGTTCTTATCATGGGTTTTTATGAAGGTTCCTACATGGATGGGTTTGCAATTAATATTTGAAGAGTATGCACTAGTTTTCTATGAAATCTACGGCTGCGCAGTATTTTTTGGGGGTTTTCAAGATTTCTAAGGTCTTCATGTTATAGAAGAAATTCCTATTGATTTGAATGTAACCCTGAATTTCTATGTTATAATTTTCTATGTTTATTTAATTATTAATTTAGATTTAAATTTTTTAAAAATTTAAATTTTTAAATTATTAATTTAAAATTTCTATGTTTTTTAATTTCTATGTTCAATTTAACTTACTTCAGTTTATGTAGAGCCCCCAGTGGGCACAAAATTTGGCGACATCTTTACGACATCGTTACATCTTTACGATATCCTATGTCCATGTCGTAAAGATGTCTTCACGATATCGTAAAGACGTCGTACGATCTGACGATGTCTTTTCGACATCGTAAAGACATCTTAATGGAATGGAAATAGGATGTCTTAAAGTTGTCGTAAAGAACTCGTAAGGATGTCGTAAAGACGTCATCCAATTTTGTGCCCTCTGGGCCTATACTGGGAGTCGACACTTTTCTATTGGCGTTGACATACACCACCCTAATAGCACGGAACGTTCCTGGAACGTTCAGCGGGCACCTTCGGAACGTTGCACTGGAACGTTCCAGGAACGTTCCCGCAACGTGTAAAATGTCCACCCTTGGGAACGTTCCAGGAACGTTCCACTGGGACCTGAGGGGAACCTTCCATTATTGTTGTTTTTAACAACAATTATCTCGTAAACCGTAAGAGATAGGTAAGAATGGATGTCATTTTTGAATTTTGAGTACCGCATATACTAAACTATAATATGATATCCGTATCATAAATTGACATCGATTTTGACCTATCACTTACGTTTTACGCGTTTTTTATTGATAATAATAACAATAACGTTAATTTATGTTTTGAACGTTCCAGTGGAACGTTCCTGGAACGTTCCCAAGCGGCGGACATTTTACACCTCCCTGGAACGTTCCGTGCTATTAGGGACGGTTGCCACTCCGCCTCTGAAGGAACGCAGTGTACTACTACTATTTTACCTACATAAATTTAAAAAGTAATAAAATTCTGACCATTCAGTCCATGTTTAAAGCAGTGCATTTGTCAACTTTATAAAAAAATATTACAGGGTGCTTAGCGAAATTTCGTTTTCAAATTTCCGGTGAATACCCAGATTTTCCGGATCGAAATGAACGTTTTTCCCGTTTTTTTCTTGTGATATATGTATTTCGATTTTGCATCTTATTATTAGTTGAAAAATTACTACATGGAGAAACTATTTGCTGTAAAAGTTGGCATAAGGATATATATTTTTACAAGATTTTGATAACAATCTAGGATATAGTCGAGAAAATAGTAATAATTGTCACAGCCATACGAGAAATATTTTTCCCTGTCAATTATGAACATGCTCTAAACTTGATGATTGCCACCCGACAAAAAATGTCACATTGAAACGTATTCAAAAGTATTTCACTTTGAATTCGAGGTTCTCGAGAAGCAGATTTCCAGAGAAAATCTCGTGAATGCGATTTAATACTTAGAATCGCATATGTTCTGCTTCGCATTTAATCGCATTCAATAGCATTGAGACAAATTCTGCTTCGCATTCAATCGCATTATATAGCATTGAACCATATTAGAACTCTCGCATTAACACGCATTGAACGCGAAATCTCTCACTTTCCATTCAGACCTATTCAAGATTTAAACGTTATATGCGAACTCTCACATTGAAAAGTATTATGCTTCTGTCCCAATCCGAGGTTGTCGCGAAGCAGATTTCCAGAGAATATCTCGTGAATGTGAAGCAATACTTTTTAATCTGACGTTTTTTCATGGCATTCAGAGTTGGAAAGACTAATATTTTCGATAGCAAATTAAATTTAGGAAAAAGTTACATTCACAGATTAATAATAAAACCGTAGCTGCAATAACTATAGCAGTTTAAATAACATAAGGTGCAAAATATGTTAGAAAAATTACCATTCGCAATGAAAAGATGCAAAGGGAGGGAAAACAATTGAATGTAGTGCTTTGCGAAAATTCCCATTTAAGGCTGTTGGAGCGGCGTCCCCAAAAAATGGCGTCATCTGTGAAGCAGTCAAACTTTATCACTAAGATTTAATAATTTGGGACCTTGGTAGGGGTTTCGTGGTGGCAGTACATTAGTTATGTCACTGGTTTTTCGAAAAAAATAAGATGACTGCTAAAAAGTGACAGTGAAAATAAGTAGCAACGCAACGACGTGAAGTGTGGAGGTAGCCGAATGACAGCTGATGGCGCTGATGGCGCTGATAGCTTGACCGTACTACAGAGGGTCCAGAGACAGTTTGGTACCTTGTGTCGTTCTTGCTGATTGGCTCAGTTTTCTTATACATATACTATAGATATATACTAGGTGTTTTTTTAAACTAGAGACATCGAAATATCTCAAAAAATACGCATCCTATGAAAAAATATCCGCAATAAAAACTTTTTATTTTCGAGGGGGAAAAGCGACTTTGAAAAAATTTACCCCCTCCCAGGAGGCAGGGGGTGGGTTTTTTTCCGCGAATCAAAAAAAAATTCGAATAAAATTTACGTATTTCATAAAGGAGAATCTGAATCTGTGATAAAAAATTGAGGTCCCCATTTGAAATTACAAATTTACCCCCACTCCTGCCTCCTGGGGGGTGGGGTGGGGTAGATTTTTTCAAAGTCGCTTTTTCACATTGATCTGTCTCTTTCTTCCCTGGGCCCAGGGAAGAAAGAGACAGTTACAGAAGAAAGAGTTACAGAAGAAAGAGACAGTTGTTCTACCCCATGGGGTAGAACATTTGATTGTCGATCCGCTCCACAGGCATCGAAAGTCGAATTTTCGATTGAGGTATGATGACAAATATATTTTCCACAATCAACCAAATTAGAGATAAATATCTACAAAGTGACTAAGCGGTTCTTCAAAATTTTTAGTTGAATTAACAAAAAGAGCAAAAAAAGACGATTTTTGGAAATTTTTTGTTTGAACTTCCGCCATTTTTTTATTTTTCAAAATAGAATAAATAAAAAATGCGCGCAGTGGACATGCCTTTTTTATACCACTTTCTTTATTGTTAAATAATACCTAAACTGATCAATAATTTTATGTTGAAAAATTTGTTTGTGTAAACCTCGAGGCAGCATGAATAAACGCTGCCAATTTCATTCAATTATATAAAGTAGTTGTTGAGGAAAAAATTCTTGAAAGTCACCTTTTTTTTTCCGAGATAGTAGAATGACCCCTTAAATTCTCTTAAAGTCAGTAGGATTCTCCTAGGTTGGGCAAAATTCTCTTGAATTTAGTCAAATTATCGTGTTTTCTCTCAAATTCAGCAGAATATTCTTATCATCAGCAAAATTCCTTCGAATTCAAGAGAATTCTCTAGAGTTAGGCCGAATTCCCTTAAATTAATCATAACTCTCTGGAATTCTGTATAAATATCTCGTAAATACAGTAGAATTCTCTTTATTTATGCATTGTCTTAAAACCTGTATAAATCACTTGAAGTCTGCAGAATTCTCTTCAATTCAGTAGAATTCTCTTAAGTTTGGCAGAATTCTCTTGTGTTGAACAGAATTCTCTTGAATTTAGTAGAATTCTCGTGCAATCTGTAGAATTCTCTTAAATGGAGTAGAACTCTCTAGATTTCCGTAAAATTATCTTAAATTCTGTAAAAGACTCTTGAATTCTGTAGAATTCTCTTGAACACTTTTGAACTTATTGCAAATTGTTCAACACTTCTGAATTCATTAGAATAAGCTGATGACGTACATGAGTAGATATAGAGAGCTATAGGACAGCTTCTGATTGGTCGAGAGGCGTGGTCTGGATGAGAGGGGAGGGGGTCTATTTAGAAAATGGCGGTCAATGGGGCGTGGCCTAATTACAAAATGGAGGTTATCCTAATTGATTGAATAAATGATTCTGAGTTGCAAAAGGGGAAGGGTCACACATGATCCCATCGAATGGATTATTCCAAGCTGGAAAACGGGAGGGGGCCTCACCACCTCCCTGAGCGAACCTACGATGATTCATGAATGGATATGTTTCGCCTCGAAAATGGGGAGGGGTCCCACCCCCCTCCCTGTTAGTCTAAGAGTAGAGGTAGTAGATATAAGGAAAAGGGTTGTTGAAATTAGAACAACATTTATTTCAATTTTCACCATATTATTTTATTTATTTTTTTATCTAAATCTAAAGAACACACATGTATTGTTACTTACTTAAGATTAAAATATAGATACAATAATATCTACACAACTCGAGACAGATATACATATATGCGAATGAAGCAAGAAAAAATAAGTAACTAGGGATACCAACGTAGATAGAAGAAAAGATATTAGACGCAGAGGAAAATCTAAAACATGTATGCGTTCCACAAAAAAAAAACTCTTAGCCTATAAGGGAGACGAATACTTAAAATAATGTTTACATAGCATTATAAACAGAGACACAATAAATGCAAAAGAATATACTCACTTAGCCAAGGAGAGTAGGCACAATATTCTTTTGCATAAAAGAGCAAAGGGATAATCAATGAAGCAAATGTTATGTAATAATTCTACCCTATATGTGATGAAACGAACATTGCTTAAAATATATACAAAGTAGAAAGTTTTGAAGAACATGCTTGTGCACAAGATTCGAAACGATGGCAGCTATGCAGTGAGCATGCACAGTGACTCCCGCCGCTGCCACCATTTCGCTTCCTGATACACTTTTTTTACAAGTTAGTTTATGTTTAGTCAAAAGTTTTTTATAAAATCGCACCAGAATTTGATAATTCTTTACGACATCATCGGTAAATAATGCATTAAACTCGCAAAAAGAATACCCACTACACATGCAATGCAGAAATATAATGCAAAACTGACCACACACCTTCGAAGAGGCACTCTGGAGTAATTTCGTGTTCCACCTGAAGAAGGTACAGTTTCCTCGTAAACGATAAAGATGTTGAGGAATAAGAGGCGGTAAACCATAACTGTCGGAGTATATTCCACTATCTGAGCTGCCGACGAAGATGGCGACCCAGTGCGAACCAGGCTTTGTGTGGTCATCTGTACTGTTGTACTGATAACAATAGCAGCAGGTCGTGTCCAAATTTTTGGTATTTGATCAGCCGGGTACACACCGATTGTGTGGGCCCCCGTCAGTTGAAGCACTTGCACAATTTGCAGGCTGTTCATTGACCATCCGAACGTCTTCGTATGCGAGTGATGGTAAACTGGATGCAAATATAGGAGACATTGGTTTTTTATCTTCTCTGTCGATAGCAGTCATCGTCCTCAATGTATTATTGAACATCAATGGTTTTTTTAGATGGTTTGGTAGATCTTTTGCTGTTGTTGTTCAATAATCGTACCTGCTGTTGTCGTCTTTTGTCGAGCCACCGTTTGATTCTCATAGCATTATTGAGAGCAGAGGCATAATTCTCCTCCTTTTTTATTCCATGATGAAAACAGTAGTCTCGTTTGTCTGGTAGTTGTTTGAATGTAGGATATGCCAGTTCTTCCAGGTTAATAATTTGCCTACTCATTATTTTTTGTATTAGTTTCGCTTCTTTACGCCCACGTATGTAAATTGTTGCTGCAGATTTAGCTACATCTCGGAGAATGGAGTAGAGAAACTTCATGGAAATGTCTCCTTCGAACCACTCGATCCCATGATAGAATCTTGAGGGCTAATTGTTTTCTTGTTTTACACAGGTAGAAAGTTCGCAAAAGGGATGAGGCGGTACTGTGATCCAGTGAGCGACAAACTTGTGATCCAGTGTTACGTCTGGAGACACACGCAAAAGCCGTTGGCAGGTATGTGTTTGAGGGCATGTATTTTTCATGGTCCGACATGTTTAAACCAGATCAGACGTGCGGCTTTCATATAAATGAAGACCGCTAGCAGGTGTGCTTGTGAGCGTGTAGTGTCATGTGTTTACATGCTCAAACGGGTTTAGAGACGCGTCTTTTGCTACAAAACTGGATTCCATACATGTTTGAACTGGTCAAATCATTTGCTGCGTCAAATCAATTGCTACAGTCTGTAATAATTTGCCTTGCACCGACAATTTCCAAGACATCGTCATACTCGGCATAAACTACACAATTGATAGTGTGTGCAAGTGTGCTTCCTCTAGACGAACCTTAATTCTTAAAGACCCATGCCTTACAAGATTCCAATGTGAGTAGCAGTGCGCTGATAATTCTGTTGTAAGATCAAACGCAGAAAGGCAGAATCCGTATGCATAATCATCACGATCTATATTATTTCCTTCATTGAGGAAATGGATACCACATCCCGTGAACAATGAGTGGTATGCCTCAACGCAGAAATGATCTTTTGTAAAATCTGGTTGAATAGGTTTCGATGGGATCTGCATGCCGTCCAGATATAGTGTAAAGTGATTTATTTTATCATTTTGAAAATAAAACTGGTTCTTCGTGGCGTTTCCGTTGTATGCAACATTGTTGTCGACAAATCCAATGATTATTCTTTTGGGTAAATGTCCAAGTACGATATTATCAAGAGTCTCGCTCTATATACCAGCATGAATGGTGAGTGCTTTCACTTCTACCCTGATAATGGGATGTTTGGCTGTCCCTTGTGCTAGTGCTTTTGCGTGAGCAAGTAAAATACCAGGACTAATTTTTGCTCGACGAACTAAAGAAGTGGCTTCTTCAATATGGATGGATGTCTGACCTGTAGGATCTATGAGACAGAAAGCATCTTTAGAACGTAATAGACGAAGGCGTAGTTCTACACCGTTCAACAGAAATTCATCCCGACTGAAAACATCGCAGTGTATATGTATGATCATATACTATTTGAGCGATAGAAGCTGAATTTTCCTTTATTTTTTTGGTGCATGTAATGTTATCTTGAGATTCAGCATAGTATGTGGAAAATCAATGTACTCATCTCCGTTGCCAGGAACGACGAATTCTATAGGCGAGTTGTCAGTGAGTGATGTAATAGGTTTGTAGTGAATCCACTGAGAACCTGCTGCGACGTTTGAGTTGGTGGTAGAGAAAATAGATCAAGTTCTGATTTCAAGCATTCACACGAGTGTGAGTGTAAGGAAGACATTTTTCGTAAATTATTATTATTATTTATTGCCAAAAATGTCCAGAATACTCTTATTCTTTTATTTTGTACGTCTTTTTACAGTCGTTTTACGCTTAATCTTTTTTCCCTTCGTCTTCTTCTCCTTCTTTTTGCCTTTTGACAATCTCTTTGCTTTCTTTGTGTTCCTCTTCTTCCTCTTTTTCTTTCTTGAGTTGCTGTCAACTTTACCCACGATACGCGATGCACCGAGTTCACCGAGTGACTGAAGTCTCTGCCTTTTGGGCAGCAATTTATACCCGGAACCTCTCATAAGTTTTTGAACCTTCTCCATAGCACGTTTCTTCAAATTCTGTCCAGATTCTTCAGGACGTGTTTTGACGGAACTTTTTAGCGGAATATTGTGTTCCAAGTCATGAATGACATTCATGCCTGTGCGTAGCTCTTCTTTGTCGACTACGCGTGCACCGCGAGTTAAAAACGGCAGAACACGACGAAGAAGTCCACCGAGAAAACTGTCAATTCCGTGCCCTCTTTGGTAGGGAGATCCAATATAAATTTCTGAAATTCCTCCTTCACCAACTTGATTCGTGTAATAATTGTCATATAGTCATTTTTGGTTTGATAAAGGATACAGCACAACTAGTCTATTCGTTTAAAATGAAGTGTCCCTGTCAACGATTCAATCTCAAATGGTATAAAAATGGTATGAAATATAAAGCATACATGATATGAAATCCTGTATGTAGTAGAGGTATGTAATAAGGTGCTGAAACAGCTGACACCTGTGTGGAGCCAAATGTATATTTTTTCGAAACAACAGACACAACTCGCAAAAGTGGTGATTTTACATCTCCAACGATGCGTGGTTCACAAATATCGCAATAGACAAAGAGTTTTTCAGGTAATCCATTTGTGAGACTCGCTGGTTGACACGCCATGTAAGAATCTGTTGGTAATAGCGTTTCACGTGCAAAGCCGAGAACGCGCGAGATTTTCTCGCTAATAACAAGAAAATTACTACCAACTCGTTTACAGTCTTCTGTACAAATTTTTTCCACTGTTCTTTCATTCATTTACAGAGGCATAGACACCCGACGGAAAAATGCCACTAATGGATTTAACTACGCACAAGTCAGAATTTATTGTCTTTTTGTCTCCGTTTTATAACAACTTCTAGGAAACTCACCTTGGAGATTATATATTCTCGGTAATTTAAATATTTGCACGATATAATAGATGTTAAGGCTGTCAGTATACTGGTCTAAATAAACTTTTTCATTAAATAATGTTTATACGTTTCGCCCTTCGACGAAGGGCCTCTTCAGTTATCACAACTATGTAACTAGCCATATAAATTCAATGGAGAGAATCCGTGGTAACATTATGGAGCGAACCATGTCAAGTCAAAGAAAGTGAAATAAAATTAAGTCAAAGAAAGTAAAAATTAATTTGTTTAAAACACTCGTCAAAAGTACTTCGCTATGTTGGCCTACGAAAGAATAATGTGATGGCCCACCAATGTTAATTTGAATATAATATTCTTTTAAGGCCACCATTAAGTCAACAGATCACTATCTTTTTAACTCTTTTTTAACTACCACTACTTTTGACGAGTGTTTTAAACAAATTAATTTTTACTTTCTTTGACTTAATTTTATTTTACTTTCTTTGATTTGACATGGTTCGCTCCATAATGTTACCACGGATTCTCTCCATTGAATTTATATGGCTAGTTACATAGTTGTGATTGATGAAGAGGCCCTTCGTCGAAGGGCGAAACATATGAACATTATTGAATAAAAAAGTTTATTTGGACCAGTATACCGACAGCCTTAACATCTTTTATTTTAATCTTTTACCTGGTCGACACTTACTAACATCAACTAATTTGCACGATATCTTTACCATTTAGCTGATCATCAGTTTGTTTATCAAAGGAAGCATACTTTTGCTCGGGAAATTCTGGATCTGGATTGTCATTGAACACGAGAACAAGTCGATTTTCTAATACACTTTCCGAGGGCCATACATGAAAAAATGAGCGTTGAAATTGAATCTCCGTAAGAGCAACTGCCCAACTCCCTTGTAACCCAATTTCTTGCGGCAATTGTGTTGTAAAATTAGTGATTGTATTGTCGGAGTAATATTTCATACTACTATCACTAGGTAAAATGAAATAAAACTGATCTTCGTTCATTTCAGATGTTCTATTCCAGAAGCAGGTATCCAAGAATTAAATTTATCAGTATATCCGGCCCACTTGACAAAACAAAATTTGTTTGAGAACCTGTTCCACGTTTTTGAATCACCTTTTCAACAATAAATTCGTTCTGGTGTGCATCTTTTTTCTTGACATCTGCTAATTCTTGTTCATAAAAAATTCCATGAAATACTTCACCAGCCAAATCATCCAACTCGTATACAACAGGCGAATATGTTCTCCACGTTATAACCCGTTTAATAATAAACAATTCCTCACTCCATCCCGATTCATATCCTTTCTCGAAGGTGCCACGCGCACGCCTGATGCGTACAACAGCACCAACCTTATATTTAGGGTTTTTCTTTTCATCGTTTTTGAAATAACGTCGTTGTAAATTTTGTCGTGCAATGGATGCGTTCTCTAGGGTAACATCAGATGGCGGCATAAGAATACTAGAATGGCGTGTATTATTGTGTGCTCTTACAAGTAATTAAAGGATATCAATATATCTGTATGTGTTTCAGTGAGTAAAGTAACGCCACATACGCTCTTTGAGTGTGCGATTAAAACGCTCGACAACTGTGGCTTTGATAGTAGGATCGCGTGCAACTCGAAACTTGATTTCACAATACTGAAGAAATTTCTGAAAGCTCACGCCGACAAATTCTTTTCCTTTGGCAGTTTGCAAGCAAATCGGTATGCGATTATTACTTTTCTCCAGCATACGAGTGAATGCATTTTTTACCTCTGTTGCAGACTTGTTTTCATCTTGACTTTTTAGCCAGTTTAAAACCTCTCTATGCGACAACTAGTTTTTCGTTGCGCGTATGAGTTTTTATATGCCTTCGTATGACGCCTGATGTTGCGGATCATAGTATAAATCCTCCAATATTTTCATTTTTGCAGACGAAAAGATATCCCAAATTTTTTTTAGACGGTTTATTATTTTCTTATGTAGCGTCACCAGCACAGTTTCCTCCCCACTGTTCAACGTCGTCGTCGTCTTCGTTCTCGGCTGAAAGCGAAGATGTATACAGATTTAAAGATTCGCTTTGTGATTTATCATTTGTATTTTTTCGTTTGAGTGGAGTTGAGGTTTTATTTGGTGAAATATTCAAAAGCCGTGTACTTTTCCAATACTGACTATTTCCCACAAGCTCTTGCGGTATGGATATTTCTCGTAGAAAATTAGCAAACTGCAGCCTTCCAGGAACGACAACTCTTTTTCTATATCGCAATAAGTCATTTATAAGATCTACACGGAAAAAATAAGTCTTGGAACATTTCCTAGTTTAGTGCTGGACTTTTGGAGGGGCCATTATTTTTATAAAGTCTCGTGTACTTTCTATGAAGTGGTCATTAATTTTGATGGGAAAATAAAGAAAATTCATGGAAGTTTTCAAGCACAGTCAAGGAACTACAGTCTTGGAATTCTTATGAGACAGATCACAAAAAAAATGTATACGAGTCAGGGAAACACTCCATAACCATCTGCGAGAACTTCAAGAGTTGCGCTCAGTGGCGCTCAGTGAGTAATTCACATTGGTGTGAAGGTAAATTTTTTTTTTTTTTTTTTTTTGTAGAGGAGGTGAGAATGCATTTACGCACTGAGTGTGGGACTCGACCTGAAAACGGTAATACCCACTAAACTCACCTCCTCTTCCCGCCAACCCATGTCCTTGGAACCGCTTATCGCATTACTTCAAGGACATGGGGGTAAGGCCACTAAGTCGTGGTTCGACTTAGACGAAGGGCTCGTCAGCCTTCGGCATCTTGGTTGGATGTATTCTGCTATTTGCGTCGCTCGTCCGACTTCTTCACAGAGGCGGCCTCCCTGATCGACGCGCACCACATTGTACCCGGCAGATGATCGGTCCGGGGTTTGTCTTCTTTAGCGGTGCAGAGGTAGCACTGCGGCGTACTTTCGCACGCCGCAGCCCTATGGCTCTCTTTGCCGCACCTCCAGCAGGCCTGGGTCCTATCTGGACCCCTGCATCCCGCTGCCCTATGGCCAAAGCCCAGGCAGCGGAAAAACCTTACAGACTCCGTCTTCTTCCGCACACGACAGGACACCCACCCCACTTTGAGGTGTCCCGTGCGGAGAAGTCTTGCCGCCAGGTCCTCTTTCATTTCGACGAAGGCCTTCAGATTACCTCTGAAGGCCTTCTTCGTCATGCACACTTTCAACTCTCCCGCTGCTGCTTTTCCGAAATGTTTTCGGACCGCAGCCTCTACATCTTCCTCATCCGTGATCAAGTCGAGGTCGAGGACCTCGACTTCGATGCGGGAAACGAGCTCAAGCACGTTCCCCCCATTCCCCACAGCATCCTTGATGGCCGCGGACAGCTTTGATCTGCCATCCGCGGCCGGCCCTACCTCCACAAGAACCTCTTCCCTTTGGGTCTGCCTGCCACCCCTGATTTTTACACCAAGGGTTTCAGGGCTTCACCTTTCGTTTGAGGTTCCTGAGGACCTCCGCATAGCTCGAACCCTCCGCTGGTCTTATCAGGACCGCCTCGGGTCGGGCTCTCTTCAGCTTCTCCTTCTTCGTGGGTGCGGGTGTGGAAGTGATCCCCTCCACATCCCCACCCTTCAGGGTCGAGGACGCCATAATGGTATTGCGGGTCCTCGGCTCCTTCGTCTTTTTTTTGAGGAGCCAGCCTCTACGGGACTCAGAGTGGGCTCACTCTCTCGTTTCCGTTGATGGGGAGTAGGAGTTTCCACAGATTCTTCATTTTGAGTCCCGCTTTGACTCGTGTCTTTTCTCGGCTTCACCTTTTTGAGGTACTTCTTACCTACCTCCTTTCCGACGTACTTGAACGGATCCTGGCAATAACAGTCGATGGACCGCAAGGTCACTCCCAACTGCACCACAACACGCCGCGCCTTTCCTAGTCCATCCCTAATAGGCATGAACATGTTGCGTTTGGAGTTGCAGAATTTCTGCATCTTCTCCAGCACATCTTCGAGGTCATCCATGAGTTTCCGACCTTCCTCCATATTCTCGTACGCATCCATGATATCAAGCTTGGCATCAGTCTTTTGACTCAAGTCAAGCTTCTCCACAACGTCCAGCTCTCCTTCCAACTCGTCACATATACTCCTGTTTAAATTTGTATTGTTCTCTATTAGAATTCCCACGAGTAGCTAGGGAAGTTAAAGTCCACCTCCGCAGAGCCCCGCATGCGGGGGTAAGGTCTGTTTACTCTAGAAGGCGGCCTGGTATCCTAGAGATACCGTTTGGAACACCACACCCCTGGTGCCACGCAGCCTTCGGCACGGTGGATTAACGCCTTGGCTTGGAGGTTTTTCCTTCGGGACCATCCCTGGACCCTTGCCTGCGACTGCTTATTGAGTAGTGTAACCGTATTCAGCAGAAACCCTCGGTACAGGGCCGCCACAGGAAGCGGTCGTGGTTTTTTCTCGGTGTCCTTCACCCAGTCTGTTTGGTCCACGGGGCCTATTTTATTTCAGCCCTACCCTCTGTTTTCAGCGAGCATTCCCCTATCCGCCACCCGGGGACGCGCCACGTATGGGTTACAGACTCCCACTGTGGGGTATGAAGGTATTAGACACTGGATGAAGATTCAGTGCTGCCAAAACTCGGACCTTTTATCACTGCGCATGCATCACGTCGGCATACAGACTGGTTAACA
Organism: Andricus quercusramuli; assembly: GCA_932178445.1. Lineage (NCBI taxonomy): Eukaryota > Metazoa > Arthropoda > Insecta > Hymenoptera > Cynipidae > Andricus > Andricus quercusramuli. The sequence continues at coordinate 34,108 of CAKNXH010056722.1, forward strand.
TTAGCTTGCTTATTCAAAATGATCAAATGTGCAAATAAATTGTTTCCAACAGAAAGGAGGTGTAGAACGCATGAAGATATTAAGAATGCTTTGAGATTATTATTCATGATATAAAAGGTATGCCTTTCTTTGAGCTTAATATTGATTAATATTCACTTAAAATCTTATTGTACCAGATAGCAAAGTCCTTTAACAAAGTTGCACGATTGTTTCTTAAACGAACATTCACAGGCTTACAAATTTTTAGTGGTATTAAGTATTCCTACGTCTTTCTCAATTTTCGCGATATTACTTGTAATACACTTATTCCTATTCAAAATAAATTAGAAGATGAGTATTATTACATTGAAAAAAACTGGATGTAAGCAGATTTCAATTTCACGTTCGTATTTCTGTATATATAATATTTATAAAAATATTAAAATGAAATATAAGAATGTTTCTCATAATAGAATAAAATGTGTTTGTTTTTCATTACAAAAACATTTACATAAAAGCCATCTCCACATTAATAACTTTAATAAATAATAAAAAGTTGCTCAGAAGTTCATCGAGTCACCACTAATACTTCTTAAAACACTGAGAGGTCCCCGAATATTAGGAATCAAATATCAGAATTATTTTTTCCAAAAAGATACATAACAATTGTTTAAACAATTTCCTTATTTATTTAACAAAATTTATTATTCTGATATAGAATCTAAAATACTTGTATGGACTGTTGTTAAAATTTCTATTTCTTGTCAAAATTTTTATTTAAAATAACCATTTTTTTAATAACAATCTATAAAAAGTATTTTCGAATCTATCTCAATAATTATTTCATCTTTTAAGAGTGTAAACAAAAGTAAATTCTTGACCAAGTTTAAAATTTTGTTTATCAATAATTTATTTATATAATTTGGTAACTAAATCAGTTTTATTAAAATAAATTGTTTATTGCGCTGCAAAATATGAGCCGTTCTCTAGAAAAACGGCTTAAGTCGATTTAGGTCGTTTCTAAAATTTATGAATTATTACATTGCTGCGCGGCTCTATTATGTGTATGTGAACTTTCAAGCATTTTAAACCAATGGATAAGCTTACACAGTCGGTATAGAAGGCAGTCCGTTGCGACCCGAGCGCGCGCAGTAGTTACGGGCGGCGTCCAGCGTATTAGCGATGCTGAAAAAAAAGATCTTCTTTTTCTTATGTGCTATTTGACATCAGATAACCGACAGTTTTATAGCAAGCTGTTCGAAAATTGTGAAGTAATCGATGCAAATAATGAACCGAGCGATGACAGCGATACCAGTGATTAAATAAATATATATATATATATTAGGGTGGTCCAAAAAAAGACATTTTCGAATTTTTGGGATTAGACTGAAAAATATTGTAG
>CAKNXH010056722.1:60257-76887 GCA_932178445.1 Andricus quercusramuli
CCCCCCCCCAACTGTCCAAGTGGTATATGGGTCACCCCAAATGAATTTAGGTGATTTCAAGTGACTTCACATGAATTCACGTGACTTCAGGTGAATTCACGTGACTTCATGTGAATTCAAATTACTTTAGATAATTCAGGAGATTTCAATTTACTTCAACTGAATTCAAATGACTTAAGATATTTCAGGAGATTTCGAGTGACTTCAACTGAATTCAAGTGACTTCAAGTGAATTCAGGTGACTTCAAGTGAATTCATGTGACTTCAAGTGAATTCAAGTGACTTCAAGTGAATTCAGATATTTCAGGAGATTTCAAGTGCCTTCAACTGAATTCAAGTGACTTCAAGTGAATTCAATTGACTTCAAATGACTTCAGATATTTCAGGAGATTTCAGGAGACTTCAGGAGATTTCATCACAAGTGTACACCTGACTTCACAAGTCGTCAACCCCTCGCCCAAAAATTTGACTTCTGGTCGGAAAAAATGCGACTTTTCAAAATTCACTGTAATTTTATGATCTTCTAGACGTTGGAATAATAATTCCAAATGTTCCAGATGCTGTAATGAGCTTAGTGTGGTACATAACATATCATCAATAAAAGTAATAACAAAGTTTCCTAATCCATTTAGAACAAAGTCCAAAGCTCTGACTAACGCGGCTGTGCACAACTTTATGATAGACATGTGTTCTTTTGTCCGATTTCCATGACATATGAATACTTTTGTATAATTTATATACAACGCCCGCTATATTGTGTAATTTCTAAGAAAAACCGCGTTATATTTTTTCTTTGCACGTGTGACCTAACGTTTATTCCCACACTCGCCACATATGGTTCTCGCCACCAAATAATATCATCCGTACTCCTCATACCTTTTACATATACAAGTAAGAAACCATTCGAATCAGTTAAGTTTTTATATCTGAATGAGCCACTATGTGGCAAGTTAACATCGATTCAGTAGAGGTGAAATCGTCACAGGTCTTTGATTTTTCAAAGTCCATGGCCACTTAAACTATCGAAGTTTCGTCTGATACGCAGACAAATAAAACTGTTCCTGGAACACAAAAAATGAAAAGGATCAAACCCAAATCAACACCTCCTAAACAAATACTCACCAAGGCTGCTCTTAAACGATTGGTCAAGATGTCTGAAAATTGTCTCAAAGATGTCTGAAAAAAGAGAACCACACAACAAATGATTCTGCCAACTGTTTACGGACTTAATCATTCATTTTCCAAGACTATTCTAATTGGACTAGAGGTTCGATCGCATGGAAAATTTTAATCGGTCATTAAAATTATGAACGGTTCAGGTAGCGGAGTTACCTTCGACTTGGCAACCTGGACAAATTTACAACAACACTTGGATATGATAGAATCATACTTTTGTTTCGGGAATTCACCTTTATATCTGCAAACCATTGAATTTGGTAAATACACGCTCGTGTTCATGACTGCTCACGGGAACAAGGAAACAATTCTGAGGGGAGGCAAGAAACGCAACGACGAGACCAACAATGAAACTCAGCAGGGTGAAATGGAGATCAAGACGAAGAAGCTATATACACCTGAAATCGTTCTACAGACGTCAAGTTTCGAAGGATTGAAAAATGTTATTGTGTGTGTCGATGAAAGGTTCAGAAGAATTCAACGATTTCTGAAAAACGTAGGAGGATTTTAAGATCTTATAATTGAAACGATTGTCAAATAATTAAGTTTAAATATGCATACTTCAAAAGTCAGGTACAGACAAAACTTGAGAAACAATTAGTTGAATATTTATTTAGATTTTTATTATATTTTGTTATATTAGTTATATTTTGAAATCGTGCTCGTGGTACTGACAACCATCTTAATTTCATACATTGTTAGCGAAGTTGAACTTATTTTTTCTACACGTACACAATTGAATGTATTTTGTTGGAAATTCGTTAAAAACAGATGTGGAATTATAATTCTAAAATGTGTATATTTACTACCTTTCACTCAAAATAGTTTAGGATCATTTTAAATTTTAATTAGGGAATTAAATATTATACATACCTTCAAGTAATTACAGCTTTGTTGTTATTTTAACACTCTTTTCCAACCTAGATAGAAAATAAGATTAGGATAATTAATTTGCGTTGTAATTAGCTCTCTCCTTTTCCAAATCGTCCATTCATGAATCATTTTCGATACTTTCATTCCGTGGGAGGGGCCCCCTCCCCTTTTGCAGCTTGGAATAATCCATTCGATGGGATCATGTGTGACCCCTCCCCTTTTCCAACTCAGAATCATTCATTCAATCAATTAGGATAATCGCCATTTTGTAATTAGGCCGCGCCCCAATGTCCGCCATGTTGTAATAAGGCCACGCCCTCTACTCTTGTTAACTAGAAATTTTCTATACATATGTGCAGAAATGAGACGAACACACCCCTGATCAAAATGTTTCGACGATGCCCTTGCCAATAGAATTTATGTTACTTAAATCACTTTTTAATGATTAACAAACTCAAAAATTAGTATCGTCAACCTTAGGCGATCATTGTTCTTTCTCAAATGGAAGATTTATAAAAAAGATATCTTGGGAATATATGATACATACTTGCGCAAATGAGGACTGATCCATTCCTAGTTAGATGATTAGGCATGACAATTAGTCATTCAGTCGTCTCTCACTGGTATACGCATGTATTAAAAATTATCAAATATTTTTTTAGGGAGCATTTTGCACTGCAAACATACCCCCGATGAAGAATTTTTGACAAGGAACATAAAAATAGGATTAACGCTTTAACTAGAGCGTCGTCAAATTTAGTCGGCTAGGATCTGTCATGCAAATTAAAAATGATCACCCCAAACACCTTCAGAAGACTTTAGTGGATGTCTGGGGTGATTATTTTTACTTTGAAAATTTTGGCTCTTATAGTTGCAGGCAGCTGAGATGAGGTTTGATAAATGTACTAGGGGTAATTTTTTGGGGTTGCTCAAAGTTACAGTGAGGATGAGGATATAAACTAAAGTCTTGGCAAGGTGCCTGGAATGACAAATTTTTTCCCGTTTTAGTTGAAGGCAGCTCATAAGGGATTTGTTTAATATACTAGGGTTGGTTTTATGGGGTTGTTGAACATTATTGTAGGTATAGCGATATAAAGTAGAATCTTGGGTAGGTGTCTTCAGTGACTATTTTTACTTTGAAATTTTTTGGCTGCTTTAGTCGAAGGCAAGTGAGAGTGGGTTCGATAAATGTTCTAGGTGTAATATTATTGTAGGGATGGGGATATCTACGAGGGTCTTGGAAAAGTGTCTGACTTGACTAGTTGTGATTTGAAATATTGTTGGCTCCTTTAGTCGCAGTCAATTAAGATGAGGTTCGCCAAAATAATAAAGAATTGAAGGTAGGTACATCTCGCACTCTCACAAGACTCTAGTCGATATTCTCATCAATAAAAAAAATTAGAGACCCCCATAAACACCTCTAGTATATTTAACGAACCTCACCTGAATTGACTTCGAGTTAAGCAGCCAAAAATATCCCAGATAACAATTTGCTCTCACCTTGCCCGCATGGTGCTTGCACGCGTGTCGACCGATCGGCACGATGTGAGGGCAAGAGTGCAGACATATGTGTCCTCATATGCGTCGCATATGCGCCGCACGTGTGTCGGCACGTGCGTGCCAGCGTCGTGTTAGCATGCACGTATTTTGAGTTATAATTATTGAAAACAAGATGTTAAAAATAACATTCAAGTAACAGGAAACATTGTATGAAGTTTTTAAGAAGAGACACCTGTGTTGAAAGTTGTTCTTTCACAGCTGATGATGCAACAGGTGTTTATTCCAAAAGCGACATACACCAAATTATTCCTGCTACCTCTTAAATAATGTATTAGCGAGAAATATATATTCATCTGAAAATATTTTTTTATTCCGAAAAATTTAAATTATTCAACACAGAACGTTTACTCAACACTTTTCTTGAAAAAGAAAGGGATTTTAAAGAAAACTATACTTTTGAACAATATACATTTGATATTAGTATTGAACATAATGTAGAAGAGTTCGCATTTGGAAAAAAATCGAGTGCGATGCACGAGATACGTGATGATAATGTGTTCGTTGAAGCCGAAGGAGCTTTAACCAAAGAGAATTCACAATCACCAAATGACAATTGCCGATGCTTCGACGTTTAATTTTAAAATGTCTATGCACAAATGTGAGGGAAGTACAAAGCACGAGCCGACTTTGTTCTTTACCTCAAAATTTGTTTATACTCCAAGCTAATTTTCCGAACCAAAACCCAAGAAAAAATCCTTATTTAATATGAACAAAATTGATTGTTCACTTTTATTTCGACTTTTTGTCTGTAAAATAATCTTGGAAAATAACAAAAATTTAGAGCATGAAGCGAATTTGATCAGAGTTTTTTTTACACAACTGCTATATTATGTTTTTGGTAATAATGCGCTTTCTGTGCCAGACTCTTCACCGCACGCTATATGCCGATATTTTTCCCTAAGTACCTGACGAGCATGATAGACGCACGCTGTGCTGCATATCATGCAGACCGTGTGCGGGCACTATGCGGGATTACTTATTACCCTCAGCACGTGCTGTCACTCTGCTTGCATTGTTGCCGACACATCGTGCTTGCACGACATGCGCCCATGTGCGTCCGCATGCATTGTTATCTGGGATTTGAAATTAAAACTTGTCATGTCAGACACCTTTCTAAGATTCTAACAGGTATCGTCATACCTAGAATAATATTATACAGCCCAAAAAACCACCCCTAGTACACTTAACGAACGCCGTAAAATTTGCCTTCGAGTTGAGCAGCCAAAAAATTTTCAAATTAAAAATAGTCACCAGATACCATCTCTTGAGACCCTAGTTGATATCTCCATCCCTACAATAATATTAAAGAGCCCAAAAAACCACCCCTAGTACATTTAACGAACGCTGTCTCAGTTGCATTTAACTAAAGCAGCAAAAAGATTTCAAATAAAAAATTGTTACTCTAGACACCTTTTCAAGGTTCTAGCAGATATCGTAATTTCTACAATAATATTATACAGCATCAAAAAACCTCCCGTAGTACTTTCATGGAACCCTGTCTGAGCTTCCTTCAACTTGAACTGCTAAAAAATGATAAATTTCAAATAATCACGCCACACACTTTTCCAACACATAATTAGATATTTCGATCCCTATAATAATATTCAAAAGCCTTGAAAAAACACTCCTAGTACATTTAACAAACCCTTTCTGAGCTGCCTTCAACTAAAATGGGGAAAAAATTTGAAATGGAAAATAGTCATTCCAGGCACTTTGCCAAAACTTTAGTTTATATCCTCATCCTCACTGTAACTTTGAGCAACCCCAAAAAATTACCCCTAGTACATTTATCAAATCTAATCCCAGCTGCCTGCAACCATAAGAGCCAAAAAATTTCAAAATAAAAATAATCACCTCAGACATCTACTCAAGTCTTCTGAAGGTGATTGGGGTGATGATTTTTAATTTGCGAAAACGATCCTAGTCGAAGAAATTTGGCGACGCTGTAGTCAAAGGGTTTATCCTATTTTTATGTTCTTTGTCCAAATTTCTACATCAGAAGTATTTCTGCAATAAAAAATGCTCCCTGAAAAAATATTTGGTAATTTTTGATACATGCGTATACCAATGAGAGACAATTGAATGACTAATTGTAATGACTAATCAGCTAAGTAGGAATGGATCTGTCCTCATTTGCGCACGAATGTATCATATATTTCCATGATATATTTTTCATAAAACCTCCATTTGATAAAGAATAATGATCGCCTAAGCTTGACGACACTAATTGTTAAGCTTGTTGATTACTAAAAAGTAATTTAAGTAAAAGAAATTCTATTGGCAAGGGCATCGTCAAAACATTTTCATCAGGGGTGTTTTCGCCTCATTTGTGCACATATGTATGGAGAATCAGTAGATAATTCTTTTTTAGTATGATTTTTATCTAGGCAGAGCACCTTGGTCGAATGAGTTAATGACGTCTTTTATTATATTCGCTAAGTAAAGAAACCTCATTACAGGGCATTGAAATCATCCCTGCATATACGTCATCAGAGAGATTATCGCGGGCGTATGTTTGCACTTTAAAATGCACCCGCGAACAAGTAACTTGGTAATTTTTGTTAAATGCGTGCACCGAAATCATCAAGCATTTAATTATGAATCTGGCGTGTCGAATTTTTCAAATGTAATTTTATCGACATTTTTTGTAACGCTTACAACAATAAAAATTAAAATGACTAATGAATTCAGAATAAATCAAAGCTTATTCTAATGGATTCAGAAGTGTTAAATATTTGTAATAAGTTCAAAAGTGTTCAAGAGAGTTCTACAGAATTCAAGATAATTCTACAGAAATCAAAAGTGTTTTACAGATTTAAGATAATTTTACGGAAATCAAGAGAGTTGTACTCAATTCAAGAGAATACTACAGATTGCACCAGAATTCTGCCGAACTCAAGAGAATTCTACTTAATTCAAAAATTTCAAGTGGATTCTATTGAAATCAAGAGAATTCTGCTGAATTTAAAAGAGTTATACACAATTCAGGAGAATTCTACCATGAATTCTATTATGATTAATTCAAGGAAATTCTACTGAATTGATGAGAATTCTACTGAATTCATGAGAACGTTAAAAAATTCAAGAGAATTCCACTAAATTCAGAGGAACTCTGCTGAATCAGATCGTGAAAAATAAATTTTTTAATTTTTATATCTCGTTGACGTGTGAAGTTACACCAAAGAGTCACAACCTACTGGAAAAGCGAACGGAGGAGCAATCATGCGAACTGAACTTGTTTGTGCACACACTCTTGTCGATGACACATAGAATGTCGACCGTCTAACTCGTGTTTCTAATTGGTTAATCTTTAATTGTTAATTACTCAGTTATTATTAACTTTAGGAAAATTTTATTGTAATTATTTTCGACGCCATTTTTTTGTAAGCATTCAAAAATACAAAAAAATGTTTTCAATACTGGGACACCCTGTATATATATATATATATATATATATATATATATATACTACACTATAGATAGTTAGTTAGTTTGTAATGTCGGCTTCGACCCCCAAGGTTAGGCCCTCGAAAGAGCTCATTTATCCTTGGCAAGGCACCAGCTTTTTCTGAGGGGACCTGCAGTTTAAGGACGGTTCCGACCCACCCAAGCCCTGGTAGAAGTACATAGAAAAATTTCCATTGGTACCCGGCTCAGGGATCAAACCCCAGACCTCCTGCATGGAAGTCTGACGCGCTATCGTCTGAGCCACCGAGGCTTCTTACACTATAGAGAACTAGTGCTTAAAATCGCGGCATCCAGCTAGGTTGCCACACTATCTCTGGACCCACTGTAGACCGTACTAGATCGTACAAAAATGCACTATCAGTAAAAGTCGCATCTGCATGCTGATTTCATCACCTGTCTTGGCGGGAATTTGAAATTTGAATAAAAAATGCAGTTTGTGATTTTCTTTTTTTTTTGTTCCTTGATAAGGCTGAATGATTAGCGAACGCAACAGTATCAATGCAATTTAAATGAATAATTAATTTCTTCTCAGTATAATAAACGTGGTCTTGGAAGAAGAAAAGTGTACACACGGAGAGACTTTCGATATCAATATTTGGTACACACTGCACCTATAATTAAAATAAAATGTAAGAATTTTGGGATAATCGGGGTACTGTTATGAAGATTCCTACTATAATAAGAGATGATGGTATTTCTGTATGTATTATTATAAACTTGAGCGAACAAAAATTAGTATTTACGTTTAGAAAATGTCTTATTTACTGTTTGAGAATTGTGAGTGTGAAAAAGTGATAATGGTCAATAACAATTTTGATAAAAAATATTGTCAATAGTAAATATTTTAGCTAACATAAGTTATAAGAAATGTACGAAATTCTAGTATTCTCAAATATGAATGCGCATTGAAATGAGAGCCGCTAGTAATATCTGCAACCGGGATTTGCGAGAATTCTAAAAGACTATACTAAAAACGCCCGAAAGTTTCCGAGTTGTTCCGTCTATAGCCGAGTACGCGACGACCAGGCCAGTAGACCGACTGCATCCGACTCGTGACCTGTGATATCCCGCCAAAAGTTTCAATTATACGCGTTTATAGTAAAAAAATGTTTATAACTAATGTAGTATGCATTGAAGCTTAAACAAATTTTAATTCGGAAATTATCAATAAAAAACTGCGAAACTTAATTTTTTACACTTTTATAAATTGAACAGTTCAAAGATTTCTGGTTAAAAAATATCAATCCACGCTATCGTTTTGAATTCTCTAAATTAAAACTAATCCACCATTTCAATTCTCATTAATTAAAATGTTGAAAAATGAAACATGTCCCTCTCCCAACTCAATAAAAACGTTCGAAACCAAAAAGTGTCTCTTCCTATTTAGAAAAACTTGAAAACACAATTTTCCTCCCAGTTCTTTAAGAATCATAAAAATAACAGAATGTCCCTCTTTTAATCCAGAATAAATTGAAAATCTAAATTTCATCCCCTCATAAAAAAAAAATTGATTAGCATTTCGAACTCGAAAGTTCATTGCCTCACTACCCGTTTCGGGTAGTGTTTCTAGGCAGATAAATACTACCAGTGTGGGTCCACCACACCCACGACGGGTCAACAACATGCTGTATTCCCCGAACGGTCACCCATCCAAGTACTAACCGCGCCCAACACTGCTTAACTTCAGTGATCTAACGGGAACTGGTGTTTTCAGCGTGGTACCGCCGTTCATCCCCTCATACTCAATAAAAATGTATTTGTTAAATTATCCTCCTCCTATTCAAAAAAAAAAAAAAAAATCTTTCCTCAAACACAATAAAAATCTTGAAAAGAAAAAACCGCCTCTTCCAATTTATTAAAAATTGTGTCCCTTTTAACTCAATAAAAACCTTAAAAATATAAAATGTACTGCCAATTTAACAAAAATTAAAATTTCCTCATTTCAAGCTGAATAAAAATGTTAAAAATACAATACTTCCCATTCTTCCACTTAATACAAATATTAAACCAAAAGAATTCCTCTTGCAATTGGGAAAAAACTGAATACCATTTATTTATATTGATTTTGGTCGTTTCAAATTTGATAATTTTGAATTGTTATTTAACATTAGAATAAAAATTGTAACGTTAAAAGTTTAAATTTCTACCATTCAAGGCTTCCTGTTTCCAACAATTCAGTTTAAAATTCTTTAGTTTTGAATATTTCATTTATAATTTCTCCTTTTGCAATTTTTTTGATTGAAAAATGTCCAACTGAATGGGTTAAAAATTGAATATTTTAGACTGAGACAATATTTGGATAGGATTCTAAATTGAATAAAAGTGTGTGATTATGAATATATTGATTTTAAGTTTTCACATTGAAAATAATTTATGAAGTTTCAATCAGACATTTCAATTTATCTAATTGTTATGGCTTTCGTATAAAAGAAGTTTAGTTTTCAACGTTAAAATTTGTAAATTTTTTTATTTCGAACAGAGTTAGAATCGTATTGTGAAATAATTATTGTACAATTTTTAACATTCGAACTACAGTTCAATTTAAAAAATCATTAATTAATTTATATTTACCGTTGATCAACTTAAAACATTTTTATAAACAATTTTAAATTTCTAACCCTTTTAATTTTTTATTCTTAAAGCCTTCAAAACTGAATTTTTAAATACTTTCAATTAAAAATTTCCGTTTAAAAATGAAGACATAAAATGGAAAAATTTTAAATTAAAAGATTTTAGAATTAAGCGTTATAAACTGAATGATGCACTAATTGAAACAGTTAACAACAACTGAACTTAATATTCAAAAAAAGTTGAAATCGAACTTTTTTTAAATTGAATTATATCATGTGATATGGTATTTGTGATATTCCAAGTAATTTCATAAATGCTTATTCTAAGAATTTGTAGAATTCCCAGTGAAAAAATAAATTCACTGTCATTTGTCGGTTTTTCCCGGTTTCAAAAAATTCCTGGTCATTTCTTGGTTTTCGGTCCAGCGGCCACCTCGTAAGTGATAAGTTCACAATGCTTCGAATTTTAAGTGACTATGAGAATAATTTTAAAGAAATTATTTTAAAAAAAATATCCAATATGTCAAAGGCATTTTTCGTTAAAAGTTGGATTTTTTTAGTAGTTATTATAATTTTTCTAAAAGATTGTACCATTGAGAAAGCTATTGTCCTTCTATAAAGTTACTTTCATAAATTAAGGAACATCATTATTTGATTTTATATATAAAAATTTTAACAAAACTAAACTAAAAGTAATAAGACTTTTAATAAACTAAAGTAATTACAATTTAACCATCCACAGAATCTATAGATACGTTGAAAAAACTGCGATTGTCAGAAATTTTTTTTATATAATTTGAATAGACGCCCTGAGATAATTCTAAAGATAATATTTTGTAATATTTGTATTGATATGTTTAAACATATAAAATATTCATAAAATATACTTAATAATAGTATAAACTTCTGTGCTACTGTCTCAAATGAGCTGATAATTACTTTTAAATTTTCAGAAAAAAGTCACTGCCTGAATTCACTTCCTTATTACGCTGCTTTTAATTTTGTGTTTGAAATTTGGAAGTAATTCTCAAGCAATCTTTCAATTCAGTTCTTAAGTTTCTGAAACCAAATTTTTCATGCAAATGTTCGTCGCGTTAATAGTTTATTTATTTAATTATAGTTTATATGAATATAAATGATCAATATAAATATATGATAAAGTCCGGGGCACCTGAAATTTTTTACCCAGCACTATTAGTTTCTCACAAGTAGTGATACGTTTCACTGGTTAGTATATAAGGGCAGAAAGAATCATAAGTCTCAGCGTAATGCGTGCGATTTATAGATATAAGATAGTTTTATACATGCGTATAGGTGTTAATATAGGATTCGCAAACAAACCACACTGTAGCCAGCGAGCGTCGTCAAAGCATACACAAATATATATACAAAGATGTATTTGTAGCCCATCTAGTAGTGTGCGTTCATACACTTCCACCCGTCTTTCTTTTTGCCATGCGCCAGCGTGAAATACAAGATCACGTGACCCCCATTTTTCGTATAGTGGTTCAGAAAGATTGCAAAGCGTTTGTTTCGTTTCTTTGAAAGCACTGTACCAATTTTCGTTATTTTGTGTGGGTAAGAGTCTAATGTTCTTACGATTTATTCCAATCAGAAATATTAGTCTGCATTTTCATAGTCACGTCCCTGGCGGACCGGCCGAACGTAAACATTACGCTACAGCGTAACGGTAAAGTAATGGTAAAGTAATGGTAAAGTAATATGGCATAATAATTGATAAAAGAAACAAAATTAATATGTAAACTGTTGCAAGTATAATAAAACGTTGAAATTTACGTTAAATGGCCATGCCGTAATTGCAACAAGTTGCTTTTGCAGCGTTAAAAAATAAAAAAACATAGTGACTGTCATTGCAGTCCAGCCCCTGCATATTGGCAACCCGTTAACTGGGCTCCAGGTGGGTTGCCAGTCTGCAGGGGCCTAACTTGAATGACAGCTACTTTGTTTTTTTATTTTTTAACGATGAGAAATCAAGTTGTTGCAATGGCGGCATGACCATTTCACGTAAATTTAAACGCTTTATTATAATTGCAACAGTTTACATATTAATTTTGTTTCTTTTATCAATTATAATGCCATACCCAGCTAACACAGTTACTAGTCCGAATAGTCACATAATTGTAACAAGATTCAGAAAACCAGTCACTGGTGACTTCCCTGCTGGTCACCCAGTGACAATATATTTCCCATTCAAAGTAGTAACAAATTACAAGCGAAGCAGGTAACATTATCCCGCCATTGTAATCACATGCTTGTAACAAAGTGATGCTTGGAAACGCAACGTGCAATGACAGCTTAACCTCAAAATATACATCTCGTTTCGGAATTATAATTATGAATACTTTTGCAAAAATGTTGGAAAGGCACATAATGACACAATTAAAGAATGTTGAAAGCAATACATTTTTGAAGGATGTTTGGTAATTATTTGAACAATCTTGATTTGCTTAAACAATTTTTTCCCCCTGTAAAGCGTGAAAAATTATTACTTTCTGGAATTAATGACACAATTAAAGCAATTTAAGAGTCATATTTCTTTTCTACAGAATCTTTAGCAATTTTTAAAATAATTTTTATTTTTTAAGCAATTTTTGTTTGTTTAAAAATGTTTGTTGATGCTTATTACACGAAATTCATTTGAAAAATTATTCAGTTTAACGAATATATGATCTGAAAAAATAACTACTCATAACAGACTGCAAAAATGGTTTATATTAATGATTATTAATTGTTTAAATAATTTCAAAGTATCTTAAGCAAAGAAATATTATTCTTAAAATTCGTTAATTGTGTCATTAATTGCTGAAAAGAATAGATGTTCTCGATTTGCAGAGAAAAAATTTTGTTAACAAATAAAAATTATTTAAAAAATTACTAAATATTCTGTAGAAAAAAATGTTACTCTTAAATTGCTTTAATTGTGTCATTAATTCCAGAAAGTAATAATTTTTCACGCTTTACAGGGGGAAAAAATTGTTTAGACAAGTCAAAATTGTTTAAATAATTACCAAACATCCTTCAAAAATGTATTGCTTTCAACATTCTTTAATCGTGTCATTATTTTCAGCAAATAATAGCTTTTTACAGTTTTAGGGAGAAAAAATTGTTTAAACAAATGAAAATTGTTTAAATAATTACCAAATAAGTTAAACAAGAACTACTACTCTTGACATTCATCAACTTTGTATGATTTATTCTGAAAGATAATAACTTTTCACGATTTACAGAGGGAAAAAATTGTTTAAACAAATATTAATTATTTAAACAATTTAAAATTATTTAAAATATAATTTAAAACTCGTCACTTATCGATTAAAAATAATTCATGTTGAAATTTTTTTTTAAAATACCGTCTTTAGCCTGAATTTGATAGAAAACTGCTATTTTGCATTTTTTGGGGCATTTTCCGGGCACAATTAAAGGGGTTCAGGTGTGTCAAAATTGAAAGCTATTGGGTGGAAATTATTCCTTAAATACTCCTCAAGAGGTGACAATACTTTAATTGACAAAAAATGTAAAACAAGTACTTCTTTTTTCCATTTTTTTTTAAATCGAGCTTTTTCCATTTAAAACCCCATGTTAATTACTTAGTTTTCGACAAATATTTAAGAACGTACGCCATGCCATGGCATGCCCAACACCCGTGAGTCTGAGCTCTACGTTTTTAATTATTTCTCGAAAAGTAAGGGAGATCCCATTTTTATATTCAAGGGACTTTTAGAGCACATTGTAAGCTATCTATAAAAAAAATTTTTTAATTAAAAATAAATTTTTTTCTAATTTAGTTTCAAATTGTGTTTTTAAAAAATACAACAATTTTTTGAATCTTTTCGAAAAATATTTCTTTAAAACTGCGTCTGCTTGTAAAAACTTAAAAAGCTTCATCGTAATAATATTAAAATCATCAACGCTTAATAGAAATTACTAATAATAAATAACATTCTTTAGATGGTTTGACGTGAAATTTCTTAAAAGTTAATTTTATGAAATAAAAATTAAGTTTTTTGTAATATTTTGTTGTTTTCTTCACTATTTATAGATTTATAAAAAAATTCTCCCCTTAAATCGATCCTTCAAAATTAATTAGACATACAATGCTTGTAGTAATTTTTATGTGTAATTTTGATAATTTCATCGTTAATTATAGTTTAAGAAACGTATGCGCTACAAGCAAAAATATAAACAAAATTTTCCAAAATCAAGGTAAAAGCTATTTACGTTTGCACTTTTAAATTGTGCGGGAACTCAAAGAGCCAATGAATGCCTATTACTTGCGCATGCGCACGAAGTTTTTCGTCCAGTAAGATCGCTGCCGGCTGTTACCACCACGTTACTAGTCTGACAGGGAACGGTTGCAAACCAGCCTCCCTAGTAAACTACGGCGATTATGCCGTTACCTGCTAGGAGACTGACATACAAGTAACAATTCCTCTGATAACATGTGATCATTCAGGAACCTTGCAGGATGGTAACAGGTTAGCTGGGTATTACTTTACCATTACTTTACCGTTACGCTGTAGCGTAATGTTTGCGTTCGGCCGGTCCGCCAGGGACTATTCGACTTTTTCTAACCGTACCTCGATTATCCCTAAATTCGTATATTTTATTTTAATTATGAATATACGATAAAAGAAATATTAATACCGAAAGTCTCTCCGTGCAAGTGATAAGAAGATGACGCTGTAAATTCGCTAATAAAAATCGATGATATTTTTGGAATTTTCTTTAAAATTATTTAGTGAATTATTTACAAATCTTGAATGGACATGAATTATAATAATTTTAGATTTCGTATAAAATTATAGACTTGTCGTGATACATATTTTTTGTATTGTAACGTACAAGAAAAATACGGAAATGACGCATTGCTTACCCAGATAACAAAATGCTTGCAAAATGATGGCGTAATCGCACGCATATATGCGGATCGATCCGCACATATGCGTGCGAATACGCACGCATATGTGTCATCAATTGAGGTTCATATCGCACGCATGTTATGATCATCATGACGTGCGTGCGATATCGCATGCACATTGTGATTTTTCATTAGAAATAATAGAATCATGAATAATAATAAATAATAATAAGAGAATAATAAAATATTCATATAAATATAAAATTATTTATATTTTGGTGGGTGTGGTGAGCCCACACTTGTAGTTATTTACTACAAGAAACTATCCACCTAGAAACACTACCCGACTCGGGTAGTGTCACGCATACCCCTAGAGGCTCGCCGAAAGGGAAAATGGCTTAATGGTATAAAAAAAAAAAAAGTAAGAAAAGAAGATCAAATAATTTTTTTTTAAATTTTAATCAGAGAACTAATAACAAAAAGTGATTGCACTTTCGAAAAGTTGGTCGATCATTCTTTTAACAAGATTTTTCAATAAATACAGTATTTATAAACAAATTTTTTTGTAAAATATGTTTTGGAAAGTTTGAACCAAGACAAGTCGACTTTTTTCCGCTTACACTATTTTTTTGTAGAATTCATCGTTCTCAAATTATTATAGTGCTATGAACAATTATATTTGCATTAAAATTGACATATTTCCAAAGACATATCTCAGCACTTATCTGACTTAAAATATTCAAAAAAAGGCAAATTGATTTTCAAGACACGTACTGAAAAATAAAAAAAAATTCCGATCGAAATAAAACTTTTGTTCATGAACAAATTTAAACCCCGGTATTTTTAACAACAATATATAAATATTGCACGAATAGTTGTTAAAAACCTTTTTCTTAAATTTGTAGATTAATAAGTTTTATTTCGATCGAATTTTTTTTTCTTTCTGGTTATGTGTTTTGAAAATCAATTTGCCTTTTCTCAATTTTTTTACTTATATATCTATCTGCAAATATGTAAGTTTTAGTACAAACAGAATTATTTATAACGCTAAAACTTGAGAATGGTTAATTGTACAAAATAAGTGTAAACGGAAAAAAGTCTTGCCTTGGTACAAGCTTTCCAAAACGTATTTGTAAGTTTTTTCTTCTTAATAAATGCTGTATTTGTTTTAAAAAACTTATTCAAACAATGAACGAACAACAAACATAGAATGCTAATTAAAAGGCGAACTCCTTTCTTGTAATGCAGCTTAGATTGTCAACATGTCAGCTGGTGTTGTGCACGAGTGGGGGAAACGTTCAACTTCGTTGGTCAAACAGCCTCCGATCTGCCACCATTTGACTACCTGTTCATTTTGTTGAGCGCGCGCTACATTCAAATTCGTAAACGCACTTAGTAATATATCCTTATCACAAAAGATAATAATTCTAATAATATACAAATCTTCTTTATACTTATGTACGTATTACATAATATAATATTATGATATAATAATTACTCATTATTACATAATAATAGAAGTTCAGATTCCATTTAATTAATACTTTTGAGCTTTCATGTGCCAATATGAAAGTTCTCAAAAAGGGTCTTTTAGCCTATTAATAGGTTCATTAAGTATTATTAAAATATTGAAAAAACTATTTTCTGAATTGAAACAAAATTTTTTAAAGAAACAGTTATTTGTGAAACAAGTGCGTATTACACGCTATTTTTTGCAACGCCCGTCCGAAAAACTTGTTAGGAGGTGGTAACGAAAAATACTAATTTTATATTGCATAGAGTGGAGCAGACATTTTTTTGGAAAAAAAATATAAAAAAATTTGTTGACAAAAAATTTTCTTTTAAATTTTTTTGAAGAAAAATGTTCTGAAAAAAAATGTTGTGCAAAAAAATGTTTTAAACAAAATTTTGTGGAAATAAATTTAAAAAAAAAAATCTTGTGAAAAAAATGTTTGAAAAAAAATTTTGTGAACAAAATTTTTTGAAACACAAATTTTGAAAATAAATGTGAAAAAAAATTTGTGAAAAAAAAAATTTGTTGGAAAAAAAATTATAAAAAAAAAATGTTGGCGTTTCTACTCTTTTGCCAGGGGGGGGGGGGGGC
>CAKNXH010056723.1:0-70312 GCA_932178445.1 Andricus quercusramuli
CAGAGTAGCGACTGCTGTTCTCCCCTCGCTAACCCCACCACAGCGCTCGCTTCCTGCGTTGAAATCACGCTCACGTACGCACGACTGTTTATACCGCGCTCCTGATTGGTCCAGCTTAAATATTTATCAACTCAAAAACTAGAACTTCAACTGCTTTTTGAAAAAAGGAATTTTCGATTTATTTTTTTTATTTTTATATACCTATATAAGCCCGGACACTTGAGTCTGGGACACCCTGTATAGCAATATCTATTTTTAGTACATGACTCGAAGTGATATAAATAGCTCCTTATAGATTTTTTTAGGAGAATATATAGCTTATTGTAGCATTTACTTCACTTGAAAAGTTTTTTTAAAAATGTTAATGATATGGTTAGGTATGATTGACAATACATGTTCCCCAACATTTTTTAAACACGCCAGCATAATAATGAATGCTGCCAGTCCTACGCCTGGAATATATTGACCCTTTAAACAACAGAATATTTCCTTTTACATTGCGAAGAGAAATGTTAAGTGGAAGTAAGTGTGTAGGGAAAATGTTGGGTAACAGTTGGAGTGAGAGAGACGTTTGATTTAAAAGGATTTAATTTTAAATACTTTAAATTTAGAAGAGTTCCAACGCTCTGAATGCTTTTATTTTGTAGTTAGGTATTCAGTATTTAGTTTCAACATTTTTTCAGGTATGAAAGTTTAAAATTTTTAATTTGTATGTCTTAGAACATTTTTTAAGTACCCGGGATATGACCGGAAGTTTCGTTTTTAGAGGCCACTCCGATATATTTATATTTGAGTATTTGAATAATAATAAGAAACTTATCGCACGAATAACGCGCAAAACATGATTGCTAGTATAAAATTCGTTAAAAATTCGTCAATTTAATTAGTTATATCTCTCTATATGTGACTGTCCACGAAGAAAGGGACCTAATGCGGAAAAAATCGATTTTCAGTTTTTTACATCAATCGATAATTTATGAGTTACTCTTTAATTTCCAATAATCATACATTTTTTAAGTTTATTACTTTTCCTATTATTAAGCTACAAACATAGGCATGATAAGCGTACGCGGAGTCCGAACGAGAGGTCTACGAAAGCCAACCCCACCACTTACCACTACAGCTGTACGCGACGTATCCGTGAGCTCTACTGGCTCGTGCCTAAAAGTGTAGTGGTAAGTGGAGGGGGTGTTTTTCGTAGACGTATCCCCACTACTCAAATGCTGGCTTGCGGGCTCTGCTACGATCGCCCGTCCTGTAAAATTCAGCTTTGACGCATTAGGTCCCTTTCTTCGTGGACGGTCACATATGTATACAATTTTCCGATGAAGTCCCCTCCAGATCACTTCTCTGGATACTCGCCTGTTCGACTTGCGTTCGTTTTCGTACCGGTTTATTCGATTTGACTGGCCCGTGCGTCGGAAAATCCGATATTCGATGTGCCTTGGATTGAATCGGGTTTTCACTTTTTTCCTTTCAGTGACCATAATCCATCAGTAAACCGAAGCAAGTCGATAGTTTCCATAAATAAATTAATCAAAATGTTAAAGTTGATTGAATAATCATGAAACGCAATTTCTCTTCAATTAAATAACTTTTTCAATTTGAAAAAATGTATATGTCCACAAAATAAAGATTTAAAAACAATTTTAAGTGAATATGTTCCAAATTCTTGTATCTATTATTCGCACAAGTGACTAAAACTTAATAAAACAAAGTTTCTAGAGATAACTGATTAACACTTTCATATTTATTTGTAAGGAGAGCCTTGGTGGCTCAGGCGAAATAGCAGGTCCCCTCAAAAGAGGCTAATTACCTCCCATAGTACGGACTCCATGTCGAGAGGACTAGCGTTGAGGGTCACTAGTCGACTTTTAGGGCGATGGTCAATTTCGCCCTGGGTACGTGAAGTAGGTTCTCCCACTACTATTTATAAATGAAATATTCGAAATCTGCTAATTATAACGATTCCAACGATATGTTATTTGACTCAAAAAAGTTGAAAATCAAGGAAGGCTCAAGTATACAGGAAATTTTATGGAAAATTTTTTAATATTTTTTATTCAAATCCACTGCAGTAGCTTTAGTTTATAGGTATGCTATTTTACTTAGCTTGTTTCGAAGAGATTCATGTGGCCTGCTTTTGTTTCCTCATAGAGGAAGCTTTGTAATGGTAACATTATCTAAAAAATTTTAATTCATTTAATCAAACCCTTGCTAATTTAAAAATGTCTAATACAATGTTCTAAGCAATTGTCCGGATTTGTGTGTGTATGTCACGCTTTTTTATGAACACGATAACTGGAAAATGGTTGCAGATAAATTGATGAAATTTGGAGAGCATATTTTCCTCACTAATATCTTGAATTATATCATTAATTCATTTACCATTCCTTCAATAGGAATCAAAGTTGATGGGATGCCAGGACGAATTAATCAATTAAATTTATTTATTAATCGACCTGGGGTATTTTTTGGTCAATGCTCAGAAATGTTTGAAGCTTATCATAAATTTGTACGAATTGTAATTAAGTCAAATAATTTAAAAATATTTTTGAATGGAATTAATTTAATTTAAAAATCATAAGATATCTTAATTTAAAGTAATGATCATTTAAATCATTTATAGTAACATATAAATAATATATACTTCTAATGAATAACAAAAATCAGTTAATTTTATAACATTAATATGTCATATTGAAATTATTAATTTTGTATTTTTATATTTAATTTATAATTTAAAATTGAATTTTTTATTTATTTTTTTGTATTTTTTTATCCCTCAAATAAAGCCTACAACTAAATCAAAATAATCTGGTAAAGACAATATAAAATGTACTATTCTTAATCAATTTGATGAAAAAGTTGCTCTTGTAGAAGGGTCAAAAACGGAAAATAAATTTCTGATCATTTAAATTTAAATTTCATAAATTTAAATTATTATTATCAATTTTATTAGATATAAATTTTTTATAATTAAAAAAATATATGTTATTATTTATAAGAATAAATATGATTGTAAAATATGAAAATAAAAAAAAAATCATTTTGTAGGTTTTATTTGAGAGATAAAAAAAAATGAAAAAATAAATTAAAAATTCAAATTTAAATTATAAATTAAATATAAAAATTAAAAATCAATAATTTTAATATGACATATTAATGTTATAAAGTTAACTACTTTTTGTTATTCATTAGAAGTATATATTATTTATATGTTACTATAAATGATTTAAATGATAATTACTTTAAATTAAGATATCTAATGATTTTTAAATTAAATTAATTCCATTCAAAAATATTTTAAAATGATTTGATTCAATTACAATTCGTATACATTTATGATAAGCTCCAAACATTTCTGAGCATTGACCAAAAAATACCCCAGGTCGATTAATAAATAAATTAAATTGATTAATTCATCCTGGCATCCCATCAACTTTGATTCCTATTGAAGGAATAGTAAATTTATTAATTATATAATTATATTATTCACGATATTAGTGAGGAAAATAAGCTCTCCAAATTTCATCAATTTATCTGCAACCATTTTCTAGTTATCGTGTTTACAAAAAAGCGTGACACCCACACACACATCCATACATCCACACACACACACATCCGGACAATTGCTTAGAACATTGTATTAGACATTTTTAAAATAGGAAGGGTTTAATTAAATGAATTAAAATTTTTTGGATAATGTTACCATTACAAAGCTTCCTCTACGAGGAAGCAAAAGCAGGCCACATGAATCTCTTTGAAACAAGTGAAGTAAAATATTGTACCTATAAACTTAGGCTACTGCAGTGGATTTGAATAAAATATACTCAAAAATTGTCCATAAAATTTCCTATATACTTGAGCCTTCCTTGATTTTCAACTTTTTTGAATCAAATAACATATGGTTGGAATCGTTATAATTAGCAGATTTCGAATATTTCATTTATAAATTGATAAGTGCTAAATGTAAAAAATGTTATATTCCGCATTTTCGTGCTTATTATTGTAACGCTACTTTTTTCCCAATCAAAAATTTAATCAGGAGGTCTCTCTAAAGATCGCACATAGACACTAATCCTAACAAACTACTTTTCAAACAAACAATTAGAGAGATAAAAGAACCTAAATTTCTGGGCGATAATTCGGGTGCCTCGTGTTGACACTGGGAGTTCACAGACGCTAAGGAAGAATTTTCGCGCTTACCGGTGTATTATAGAAACGCGAGGAATTACATTATTAGAGGGAAGGGCTGATGCGCACAACTTAATTTCCGTAATTCGCAACGGTCAAGAGAAAGATAGCCGGCGAGATCGGCTTCCGATTTGTCCATCTTATCGTCCCGTCCTTTCTTCGTTAGTCCTTATCAGCCGCTGTTGAGGGAGGGAGAGAGCTCCTTCCTTCGAAGAGTGAGAAACGAACCCGTTTCCTCGATACCAGGGTCGGCTGTATTCCGGTGCTGAGGTGGAGAACTAGGAACCCTTTCTCCTTACTGCAGGTGTGGAGAGGATTCTTCGATGCTCCCGATAAAAGAGAAAAACAAAAAAGACAAAACGGCATAAGAGCCAAGAAACGCCTGTTCGTAACAGAAACATTTGCAACGATAATAATTTTCAGGCGAGATTACCTATTCCCGTTTGGAATTTTGGTGGTAACCGCCTCGGTCAATCTTCACCAGGAACGTGCCTTGGATCTCAGACGACCAAAAGAGATAATCCATTCTATCCTTCATGAGTAGATTCAGCTGTTCTACCCTGGATGTCAGAAGGATGTGCGATAAAAGATGTTCCGGAAGTTCATGCGGGGACTTGAGACTTGAAAATCTGCTGAAGATGAAGGTGGGTGGTGGATCTAATCGATCATTTGCATCGAGGGTGCCACTCTACCTGGCTCTCATCCGAGACCGCGGAATTAAGAAATTTAACAAAACAAAAAAAATTAAGACAGCCCTAAATACTTAAACTAACATCACAAAGACGTACAACATATAAGAAAATAACAAGAAAAGATATACATAATAAAATTATAATAAAATAAAAATATAACAAAATTTTAGGAGTGCCGAATTTTTCACTCTCCGTGTGAACACGAGAGCCTTTAATCAAAAATTATTCAATATGAACTAAATTTGTGCGTTGCAGAAAATCTGCAACGTCACATTATATACAAAGGACTCCCGCTGACTAGGATCGACGACGGCAGCTCGACTGAGTGAGGGGAAGCCGTGTAGTGGGGGAACCTACCTTCAGGTACCCAGGGCGGAATTGTCATCTGCCCGACTTTTAGAAGACTCGGAAAAGAGTTAGCGATCTCCTTCTGTAGAAGCTCCATGTCGAGTGGCACAATAGGCTTTATAGCTTAAGCGCCAGGGAGGGGCCTCACGGGCTCCCCCGCCCATATTACAAGAACAATATATGGGTAATTGTCAAATTGAAGGCAAACTTGAAGTCCCAATAATATAACATTAACTTAGAAGCTCGTGCCGATTTTTTTAAAATTTTAATAAACACTTATTATCATCCTCTACAGAATGGGCAGTTCCTTTTTTTCATTTCTGTTTCTATTTAATTTAATTTAATATAAGAACACCCGAAACGTCATTACCGTACGGCGTCCCAACCTCACTTTGCACAAGGATAAACTGATTTTCTCCGTTTTTTTAGACAGTAACCTGAAAAACGCTTAACGTATCAAGTTTGTAAACTTCACATGAACATAAATTTAATGTATGCACATTTTTTTAATTCAAATAAATAATATTTTAAAAGCCTTGATGTCTGTCCCTCAATTTTTTCCATTTCAGAAGTCATTACCGTACGTCTGTTTTTCTAGTAAAATATTGTAGTTACAGTTGAGTAATAAATACAAAAATATTAGGCGTATTGTTTATTACAAGTTTTTATAAAATTGAGCTTGAAATATTAACTCTCTTTTCTGTGAATCCGATATTAAAACTGAAAAGTGCATCTTGACAACAAAAACGTCATTACCGTACGTGCGTTAAAAACCATTTTCGGAGTGAAAAAAATTTATGAAAACAATTCCGTTACTTGCTTGGTGGTGTTTTCTTTCATAAGTAGATGACTTTTGATAATTAAAATTTGTTATTTTTTTATAAACAATAAAAAAGGTTAAACTTTAACATTTTTCTCGCATCATTACCGTACGGTACAATAGAACAGCGTACGACTGATTATATGCGCGTGCCCATGGATTCATTATTATTTCTTATTTTCATAACTGCCCCTTTTGGATTTAAAATAGTTACATGTGATAAGATCAATTTCCGTTATGAAATATTTAATTTCTAATAATAATATGATTGCCACTGTAGGTGCTGAAATTTGCCTACAATTTGACAATTACCCATATATTTATTTGTAATTTTGTATTCTATTGTTCGAGAGGATAAAAATGTTGATCATATCATATCTACAAATTGAAATATTTCAAATGTAAGTCAACAAAATTCCAGAGCTTTCAATTCTGAAACTGATTTAAAAATGAAAATTCAATAATTTGGAATGTTTACATTTTAAAATGATGTAATTTTTTTTTAACATGTAGTTCTATTTTAAAAATTGGCCATTGAAAATTTTCGAAGTTGGAATACTTTCACTGGAAGACTTCAATATTTAATGTGTAAAACAGAAAACGATATAATTTGGAGTAACTGTCAATTCTTCAATATTGTGAACAGTAAAAATAGCAGCATTCATTTATTTTTTTAAATACTTATAATTTTTTACATATACAACATACGCTTCCGTAATCCGTGTATAAAAAAGGAACTATGCAGGACCTTTAAGTTACTTTAGTCAGTGACTGTAAATGTGACAAGTTAATCAAGTAGAATTATGTAAATATCAGGGATCACAGCGCAAAAGGAGCTCAAAAAGGGGAAATAGGGTGGTTTTCTCACGAAAAAAAGGTAAAATAGGGGAAAGATTAAACATTTATTTTCATATGTCGACAAGAACAATCTTTTTGTAAGACATGTTACATTTTTTAATAATTTTCAATGATTTTTCAATGATTTCTGCCATTTAAGATTTATTTTTAAAAATTGCATGTACTTAGATCGTTGGAAATCCATCCAGAGTGATATAAAAAAGTCAGAGGAAAAATAAAATTAGTTAAATACAAACTTTTGATATGTTTAACATCGTTCTCATAAATATTTCTTTTCAAGATTCGTCATTTCATCCTTACTATAATTAATACTGTCAATATAAATTTAAAACTAAACTCTTCAGTAGAGCGAAGTAAAAATGCTAAAAATTAATCGAATCATTTGAGCTGAGGGATAACAATTTGTGTGTCGACATCCAAAACAAGTAAAGAAAAAAAATTTGGATTGATTCGAACCTCAAATTTCGTCAGCATATGACTCATTAAAAAAACATGTTTTTGCACATTTCCAAAAAAATTGTAACTGAGCAAAAAATTTATTTTTAAATTTCGCAATATTAAATTTTCAACAAATAAGATAATTTTTGAAAAAAATAGTTGAATGGTTGAATTAAGAACATCAGTTTTCAACCAAAAATCGAATAGTTATATTTTCGTTTCAAAAAAATAATTTTCAATTGAAAAAACTGAATTTTCTCCCAAATTGTTGAATTTTGAAGCCTGAAAGAAGAATGTTCTACAATGCAGTTGATTTTTCGACACGAAAATATGAATTTTTAATTAAAAAGTTTATTTTCAACCAAACATTGACATTTTCAGTTAAAAACCCTAGTTTTTAACAAACAAAAAAAACGTTAACTAAAATGATGAATTTTTAACTAAAAAATTAATTTTTCACATAGTAGTTTAAAATTCGACGAATTAGATGAATTCTCTACCAAACTATCCTATTTTCGAGAGAAAATTCAAATTTTCTACAAAACAGTTGAATCTTCAATCCGAAAACACGAATTTTCAACAAGAGTTGAGTTTTCAAACAAAAAAGATTATTTAGCCGATAAAGAAAAAAAATTGCATTCCAAATGTCGAATTTTAAAGCAAGAAGATTAATTTTCCAAAAAAGAACGAATTTTTAACAAATTACATAAATTTTTAACCAGATAGTTGAATTTTCAAAATAAAAAAGATCAAATTTGAACCAAAAATTGAATTGCTACATTTTAATTTCAAGAAACTAATTGTCAAATGAAAAACCAATTTTCTACAAAATTATTGAATTTTTGAGCCAAAGAAAGAACTTTCTACAAGACAGTTGAATTTTGAATTCAAAAATATAAGCTTTCAATTCAAAAAATAATTTTAATAAAAAATTACAATTTTCAGTTTAAAAAAATGAATTTTTAACAAAGTAGTTTGATTTTCATCCAAAAAGACAGCTTTTAAACAAAATATATTTTCACCCAAATAGTTAAGTTTTTAAATAATTTTCTGCCAAAAAATATAACTTTTGAACGAAATTCATGAACTTGCAACCAAATAGTTGAATTTCCGACTAAAAAACATCAATTTTCAAACACAAATGGAATAGTTTAATTGTGAGTTCAAAAAAATTAATTTTCAACGAAAAAAAAAAGTTTCAACAATAGTTAAATTTTCAAGCAAAGATTAAAAAAAAATTGCTCATGTTAGAACATTTAAAATTGCAGTTGATGAATTTGGAATATTCCATTTTTTAATTAGGTATTTAACTTTGTACATTTCAACTAAAATGTGTTAATCTTCTAATACTTATTTAAAAAGTACTATATATTTTGTAACTGCTCCAATTTTATATTGGATTCTTCTGTCACCAGTTTTATTTAAGCGCTATAATTGCTTTAATTATTATTCAATTATGGTTACAATTTCAAATATCGTATATTTAAAGAGAAAAGGGGAAGTTTTTTGAGAATAGGGGGGAAAAAGGGGAATTTCAAGAAAAAAGGGTAAACTAAGAAAAAAGAGGAAGACTGTGCACCCTGAAATATAACATTTTTAACACTTGTTTTTTAAAATATAAAATTAGCTTTTTTCTTGAATTTCAATTGTTGAAAATTCAGATATTAAAAATTAAAGTAATTTGAAAATTGAATTTATTTTAAACAGCTGAAAATCGAAGAAAATTTGAAATTAAATCTTCAACATTTTAATTTTGAATTTTCTTCCATTTTCAAAAGTTGGAAATTCAACTGTAGAAAATTTAACTGTTGAAAGTTCAATTTTGAATTTGCTTGAATTTTCTGCAGTTGAATGTTGTATTGAAACCAAGAGTTAAGAATGTTATATGTACATAATTATTAATGACAAATTAATGAATTAAAACAAAAAATTTAAATCGGGAATTTTTCCCAGCGATAAAAGTGGCAACATTTAATTTATATCCTATTTTAAAATATTTTGCTTTAACTGTTTAATAAATAATGAAAGTTTGAGGCCTTTACATGCCTTTGCCATTTAATTTGTACAATTAAAGTTTGTGAAATTTATACTTTACCAGTTCGAATGTTCCATTCAAAGATAATGTTTACTTTGAAGCCCTTAAAATAAAACCTATTGAAATTAGAAGGTTTCCATTTTAAAACTTGTTCATTATTATGCAGGATGTCCACGCCAGGGCTTACACGCCAATGCTATTCTTATGGCCGTGTATAGCGGGTTGCATACATTTTGGTAAGCCCTGGCGTGGACACCTTGTATATACAGGGTGTCCCAGACTCAAGTGTCCGGACTTATATAGCCGTATAAAAATGAAGAAAATAAATAGAAAATTCATTTTCCAAAAATGAGTTGAAGTTTTAGTTTTTTAGTTATAAAACATTTAAGCTGGACCAATCAGGAGCGCCGTATAAGCAGCCGTGTGTACGTGAACGAGATTTCAACGAAGCGTTATCGAAGCGAGCGCAGAGGTGGGATTAGCGACGGGAGAACACTACGTTGGAATTCCGTTCACGCACACACGGCTGTTTATACAGCGCTCCTGATTGGTCCAGCTTAAATGTTTTATAACTAAAAAAGAAAAACTTCAACTGATTTTTGGAAAAGGAATTTTCTATTCATTTTTTTAATTTTTATATGGCTATATAAGTCCGGACACTTGAGTCTGGGACACCCTGTATATACAATATACATACATACATACATACATACATACATACATGCATATATATATATATATATATATATATATATATATTTGAAAAATTTTTTCAATAAAACTAACTTAAACAAAATAATCTATTTTTTTCAAACATGGCCAGATCGATTATTTCAAGTTTGGTCTTAAATTGTTTGTAGGATGCCGAACAACTGTATTCAAAAACGAAATCCCATCTAGCAATAACTTTTAGTTAAAAAAGGTAAAAATCAGTCTTTTCTTTTTATAATATTGTACAAAAAACATACAATAAATATATAATAAATAAATATATTCGTCAGCGAAAGTGGACACAGCCTGCAAATTAACGAATTTGAAAGTGTACTTTTATACATTTCAGCTTAAAAAATGTAGAAAAAAATATCATAATCATAAAATTTTGAACAAAAACGAACATTATGAAGTAACTTTAAATTTAAAAATGTCAACACCGTTAATTTAATAAGGTTTCGAAAGTCTCGAAAAATGGTTATAAATTTTAGTTATTTTAAAAATACAATTTTCGCTTATTATTTCATATCACATGGCCAACGGCCATACTACCCTGAAAAAACCAGTTCTCGTTAGATCACTGAAGTTAAGCAGTGTTGGGCGCGGTTAGTACTTGGATGGGTGACCGTTCAAGAATACTACTGCGTGCTGTTGGCGTCGTGGGTGTGGTGAGCCCACACTTGTAGTTATTTACTACAAGAAACTATCCACCTAGGAACACTACCCGAATCGGGTAGTGTCACGCCTACCCTGAAAGGGAAATGGCTTAATGGTATACATACATACATACATACATGAAATTTCAAATTCCATAATTATTAATCCAAATGCCACAAATGTAGAATACAATTTTGAAAAAAGTTATTTGATGAAAACATTTGAATAAAGCTAGGATAATAAGTAATAACACCAATATTAGGCTGTCCTTCAGTATTACATAAATAAATGAATATAAACGGTTACTCTGGGATACCGGGCGACCTCTCAGAATATGCGTCCTTTTCCTTGCATGCAGGGCTCTACAAGGATGGACGAACCCTTTCCCTAGCTGCTCGTGGGAACAGCAATGACACTGTCAAACCACAAAAAAGTTGTAGATGAGGTTCAAACCGATCAAACGCCCAGAGCGGCCGAGAATTGGTCGTCAAACAGTGCGCCCAGATGTTCAGCACGTTTCGCATCAGTCTTTGCGAAATCAAGCTACCTACTAAAAAGGACATGTATACGGAGTGCTTTCCCAACCACTGTATGAACATGCCGCAGACGAAGAGGAGGAAGCGACATTAAAACCAACTGCGGAAAGTTGGCACCTCCTGAAAGATGATCCGGATTTCAGGACAAGAAGAAACATTAATATCCAGGTTTCTCCTTATCCCCAAGACCTGGCTGAAATGGATGCCTCTCTTCGTGAAGAAATCTCGGAGAAGTCCGACCTCTGGACCATAAATTGTTCAGTTTACGGTACGGCGAGAGCTTTGGCTGATTCAAATCGAAAGCTAAAACCAACGATGGATCAAAAGACCAAAAGACGCTTGCATCAGCTGAACAAGAAGATTGGATCGGCAAGACGGAATGCGTCCCGTGTTCAGGGTGTGATTGGCTACATAACATGGTAGATCGTTTAAGGAAAGAGTTCGAAAGTTCGCCCAAGAACTAAAGATTTATCATCACACACCTAACAAGCCAAAGCTGCTGACAATCAAGCAGCATATTGTTGACAAAATACGAGTGTTATCTGACGCAAGGAGGATACGGAAGAGAGAGAAATGGGTCAGGGAGAATCAACAGTTCCTCGATAACCAATCACGCCTCTTCAGCGATCTCTCTGTTTCTGTCAAAGATCCACCCAAGTCTAACGAGGTAGAGACTTTTTGAAAAGAGGTATACAAGGTCCAGAAAACACTGGAGTTGAAAGAAAATACTAATAAAATCATCCGCTTCAAGTAGTTTTGCGAGAACTTCATAACATCTGAGGAGCAATGTCCATAAATCACTGCCGAAGACGTGAAAAAGGCACTTAGGGGCACGAAGAACTTTTCCGCTGCAGGACCAGATGACATCAAGAACTTCTGGTGGAAGAAATTTACTTCTACACACCAACATCTAGCCCGCATATTCACCTCATATTTAAACTCGGAGACGCCCATTCCGCAGTGGCTGGTGTTAGGACGCACTATACTCCTACCGAAGAAAGACGACTTGTCCAACCCAGAGAATTACAGACCAATAACTTGTTTAAACACGCAGTATAAGATCTTCACAGCTGTCCTAAACGATCTCTCGCACTACGCGATTCCACTGGGTACTTCTGCGGCGGCACTAATCATCGCGATCATAAGGCACTCATGTATTTTATATGAATGACCTGAAGATCTATGCTTCTGGTGCAAGCAAACTTCAACTTGCTTTAAATATCGTCAAGGGCTACGCAGGGGAGATTAGTATGGACTTTGGATTGGACAAGTGTTCTAAGACTAATCTGAAGCGAGGAAAGATTATTGGCATTCCCGAGAACCCTGAGTTTGTGGATATAAGTGTTATTAGACATCTTGACACTGGAGATACATATACACAGTGGCGAACGCAGGGAGGGGTTTTGGGGGTTCACCCCCCCCCCCCCAAGTTTCTGAGAAAATTCAAAAGTTGAGTTTAATAATTTCCCTTTACTGAGCTGGAGTGAAAAAACCAAGGGATGAAGATTTTCTTGATGCTAAAGTAAGTGTTATTGCAATTTTGCATCTTTTCATTGAATAAAGTTGCCATGAGTTTGTATTTTTGTATAAAGATGAGAACTCTTCGTGTATGAATTAGGAAAAGATTTCGTTAATTTAAAAGTCCTCTAAAAAGCTAAAAGAAAAGGTATTTCTTATTTTACAGTAGATTATGTTTTGTTATGTAATTGAATACGTATTATTTTCAAATTTGAGTAGATTAAATATAGTTTAAGTATTCTTATCGTACCTTAAAAACCAGTGAACGACACAACTATCTCTCAGTTAACGACACCCAACAGAAGGAAGATTTTAGGGAATTATACGCACTTTTTTTAGTGATATCCATGTTGTTATGATTGCTATTTCATTTATTATATAAATCAACTAAATTACATAATATTTCTCACGAATACCTTTCTAAATTCTTTTGAATTCAAAATCAATACCGGTGTCGTTCACTAAATGTAGGGTGTCGTTCACTGAAAATGTGGTGTCCTTAACTGAATGTGAATACATTATTTTATTATAAATATAACTATAGTTTGTCAAAGAATAATTATATTACTGGGTACTGTCTGAAAACTATAAAAATCTACCGTTTCAGATGAATCCATCTTCGTTACCAAACGATTTCATGGATTAGCTCTTCTTAATGTTCATAGAGACCGACAAATCAGCACTGATCAAATATTAGACATCATGGCTAAAAAACCGAGAAAAATGAGTATAGCACTGTAGCTGCGACAACTTGATAACAGAGTTTAATTGTTTGTGAACATTTGTTTATTAACAATTAGCAGGAATAGTTTAAATATATATAAGTTAGACGGTTGCGCCGCCGCGCCGCTGGCCAACTTGCTTCAAAACCGCGCCGCCGCTGATTCGAATTCGGCGCCGTTGACGTGGCGGCGCGGCGGCGTATCGGCGCGCCGACATGATTTTAAGTTTACATGGTACCGGATTTAATTATATTTTCCAAGCAGTATGTCAAAAAAAAATACAAAACTAGACTGTCACGCCGCACAGCGGGGAAAAAATGACTTTTTTGGTTCAAAATAACGTACAGCCCACAAATATTGACCGATTTTTACAAAAAAAAAATTTAAAAAAGCTGATGAGACTTCAAAGAGAGTTGTCGTGTCCGATTTTTAAATTAGGCTTTCAATTTTTTCATAAATAAACAAATATGACGAAAAAAATGGCGATTTCTTCTATTTGACGTTCCCAGTGCTCGTCAATAACAAGGACATTATTGAAATCACCTACGTTTCATAGAGTAACATTAGTTAACGATGTTCCAATATTATATAACACACAAAAAAATTTCTTGTTAACAAATTATTTGTTGAAAGAATGTTTTCTAAGGTTATCCATAATTTTACGTTTTTTTAAGTTCTATTGCAAGAAATTTGGATAAAAACAATATAATGATGAAGAAATTTCTTCTTAAGATTATTATTGTCAATATTATAAACAAATTTAATATACAAGAGCATTAATCAGGCATTTTTTGACGAAAAAATTCGTTTTTTTCTATGTCAGTTTTTTAAATTAGGAACTTTATGATCATTTTAGCAAAATTTATGATTTGATGAAGTATGTCATGATTTTTTTTTTAAATTTAATGAAAAAATGCAGGCTTGGGGCATCTGTCGACAAAAAAATTCTAAGAAACTTAAACTGAAAGGATTGAGATTGAAAAAAAACTTTTTCGTTGACAAATACCAAAATAATGCATATGATTATTAAATTTGTTCAAGACATCATAGAATTTAACAACTAAGTATGAGTGTCAATGAAATCATCATGAAGTTCCCAAATAAAATGACTAACATAAAAAAAAGCATTTGTTTAAAAAAATCATAAAATTGATCAACTATTCATGAATGTTGCTGAATTTATTATGAATATCCCAATTGAAAAGTCTGATATAAAAAAGAATTTTTCCGTCGACAGATGCCCCAATAATGCATTTGTTTTTAATGAATTTGTTTTAAAAAATCATAAAATTGATCAAAAAATGATGAATTTTGCTAAATTATCATAAAGTTCCTAATTAAAGAAATTGAAATCGAAGAAAACGAATTTTTCTGTCGACAAATTCCTGATTAATGAATTTGTTCATCAAATTTGTTTGAAAAAATCATAAAATTTATAAACTAATCATGAGTGTTGCTGAAATTGTGATGAAGTTTCCAGCTGAAAGGACTGGCATTGAAAAAAACTAAGTTTTCGGCCGACAACTGCCCGCATAATGCATTTGTTTAAAGAAATCACAAGATCAATCAACAAATGATGAATTTCGCTAAAATGATCATTAAATTTAAAATTAAATAAATTGACATAAAAAAAATGCCTCATTAATGCAGCTGCTTATTAAATTTGTTTATAAAATTTACAATAATAATTTTAAAAATAAATTTCTCCATCATTGTATTGTTTTTATCCAAATTTCTTGCAATAGAACTTTAAAAAAAACGTAAAATTATTGATAATCGTAGAAAACATTCTTTCAACAAATAATTTTGTTATAAAAAATTTGTTTGTTTATTATATAATATTGGAACATCGTTAACTGATGTTACTCTATGAAGCTTAGGCAATTTCAACAATTTTCCTGTTATTGACGAGCACCGGGAACGTCAAATAGAAAAAATATCAATTTTTTCGTCATATTTGTTTATTTAAAAAAAAATGTAAACCCTAATTTAAAAATCAGGCTAGACAACTCTCTTAGAAATCTTATCAGTTTTTTCTTCTTTGAATTTTGTATTGAAATCGGTCAATATTTGTGGGCTGTACGTTATTTTGAACCAAAAAAGTCATTTTTTTCTCACTGTGCCGCCGGTCAAAAGTCTGTCGGTGCAACCCTCTAATATAAGTACTTCTTAATATTTGATAAGGTTTAAGGAGTGATTAATATCGTAATACATGTACGAAATAAAGATGTTTGGCATAAAATTTGACAAAAAACTTAGGTCAAGTGTTGCAATCTCGAAAACCGTTGATAAATTTTTTTATGAGACCCCCCCCCCCCAAATATTTCCTGCGTTCGCCCCTGCCTATACATACCTGGGCGTGCCTCAAAGCCACATTAAGGAAGTAACATCAGTGAAAGAGTCTATCCGAAGCAGATATCTGCATCTTCTTGGACAGATTTGGTCTTCAATCTCATGCCGTCAGGGTGGACTCGGACTTTTGGCTTTCAAATGTCTTCATAACTGAATTGTTCTGACTACAGCTTACATCTCTGCAAATGGCAGAGATCCTCTCCTAAAAATGGCCAGAAAACACGGTTCCTTTACGAAGGCGCAGAGCAGGCGGCCGAGATGCTTGGCTTGAATTTTAACATACGAAGTGAAGAAAGTGCATAACTCCATCTAGATACCTCACTTTTAAAAGCCGAAGTGAAGAAAGCAAAGGTTGAAAAATTCCGCTAGCAGCTACTCGACAAGAAGATGCACGGAAACTTTCACAGAAATGTAGAAAAACAGTCCTGGTCGAAGGAGCAAACTTTTTCTTTCCTCAGATCAACAGGGCTTACATTCAGGTACAGAGGGTTTCATTTTCGCATACCAGGACGTTGTCATTTCTACCTTAGTATACCGTGACCGCATTTTACGTCAATTACGCATTATGTCTGCAGAGATACTTCGTTCCGGCGTAAGTGGGACACCCGGTTAGTATGTATTCTACGTACTCAGCGTGTGCATAACACGCTCTGCACCTATCGCTGGGAACTTCTTGACATAAAATTCGGTCACGGTATACTAAGGTGGGAGTACACCTTCCTGGCATGCAAAAATAAAACCCTCCGTGCCTGACTTAAGCCCTGATGATCTGAGGAAAGCAAAACTTTGCTCCTTCGGCAAGGACTGTTTCTCTACATGTCTGTGCATTTTCTTGTCAAGTAGATGTTAGCGGAATTTGTGAACCTTTGCTTTCTTCACTTCTGCTTTTAGAAGTGAAGCATCTAGATGGAGTAATGCACATTCCTCACTTCTGATGTTAAAATTTAGGCCAAGGGTCTCGGCTGCCTGGTCCGTGGCTTTGTTCGGTTATAAAGACATTGAAGATTCAGAAGTCCGCGTCCGCCTTGACGGCGTGAGTTGTATTATCGCGGAACGGACGAATTAATATGCAAGCTCTTGTGCATATGCATGATCTTACGCATGGCGATATCAAGGGCCGTAAGCTCGTCCATCGTCCATTGAACCACCCCAAACGAGTAGAGTAGAACCGAGACGGCAAGCATGTTAGTCGCAGATACATTGTTCAACGCCGACAGATTTGAAGAACAAATCTGTCGAAGAAGATGCTTGTATCTGATTTGGAGAGACTCCTTCATTGATGCTACGTCCTAAATGCGGTTTTGAGGCATGCCAAGGTATTTACAGGTTTCTCCAGTGTGAATATGTCTAGTAACACTTAAGGGGTAACACCACTTTAGGATTTTCAAAAAATCGATTATTTTTTTCTTGGCTTAAAATGTAATTTACGGGCTTAAAAACAAAGTGCACTTGGTCCCATTGCAAAAAAAAATGTTAACAGGTAGAAATCTTGATTTCACTGAAGCGCCTCGAAGCGCGTACTGAGCGCTCCAGCGGCGCACTTGGATCCAACGCTTTTATATTTCTTTTACCTGTCGAAATGTTAAGTGGGACGGTTATTAGGGTTCCTCAGGAGTCAAATAGGGTGCGCTGATTTCTATTACAAATAGTATAGGTGCATCTGTGAATCAGTGAACGCTGCCAAGATTCATGGACTTGTTTGTTAGTAAAACTTTAAACGCGCGTTTCTCGAAATCACTTTTTCAAACTGGCCGGAAATATTGCTTGAAGACCGCTACACATATCAGTCTGAAATTTTCACAGTAGCTTTATAATTACATTCTTCATGGAACTACGTAGGATTTTTTTGATTTAATATCAACCTTTTTTTTATAAACAATTTCGTGCTTATTTTTTCGCCGAATATCGAAACTTTTTTTCAAAAGTGCACCATATCTACAAAATTTGGTAAACAAAAAAAATCCTACGTAGTTCTCAAGCTAATGACATATAGTTCTTAAATATTCTTGGTTTTTTGTTCCACCTCGCAAATTGAAGGAAAAATGTTTCCGGCCGCACAGTCCCTTTTTTAAAAAGGCAACATACAAAACTTTCCTGATAACCGCCATTTTGTATTTTTTTTCGATAAATTTTTTTTTCTTTACTTAAGTACATGCTGATTAAACCCTCAAAAAGTAATTCCTATTCCTTTTGTCAAACTCCCAAAATTTTTTTTTGAAAATGGACCTCTTTTTCGGGCGCTAGAGTGGTGTTACCCCTTAAAGAAACAAGCACATGGTCATCGTGAACACCAATAATCTTGCTTTTCTTAAGATGAATCTTAGCACACTTGTCCAATACAAAGTCCGTACAAATCTCTCCTGTGTAGCCCTTGACGACATTTAAAGCAAGTTGAAGTTTGCTTGCACCAGAAGCCTAGATCATCAAGTCATCCATATA
The DNA here is from genome assembly GCA_932178445.1 of Andricus quercusramuli. Classification (NCBI taxonomy): domain Eukaryota; kingdom Metazoa; phylum Arthropoda; class Insecta; order Hymenoptera; family Cynipidae; genus Andricus; species Andricus quercusramuli. The sequence continues at coordinate 18,324 of CAKNXH010056723.1, forward strand.
AAGTACATAAGTGACCTTATGATCGCGATGATTAGTGTCGCCGCAGAACTATCCAGGAGAATTGCGTAGTGCGAGAGATAGAGGCAGAAATGTGATGCAAAAGAGCAGAGCACCCATTGGCGAGTGTTCTGCGCTTTCGATCGTTTGGAGCCACATCTACCATTGACACATTATTGTCCTCATATCTCTCTGGATCTGCATTCTACATGCATCGCTTTAGATTTTTAGAATTATAATTATAAATTAAAACTTAAGAAGCCTTTTGGTAGTCGCACATTGGATTTTCGACAATCGAAGGCGGGTCACTCTAATCGAAAAAAAACAATCCAACTTAGCGCGCGACGAATGTCGAGTTTTCGACATTTCGACTGTCCCGAAGAAAATTGTCGTAAGACAGATTTCCAAAAACAGAGTGTATTAACTATCTGGTTCTCCTGTAGAGTACTGTAACATTTTCGAACTGCCGTATACTGTTTTATCGATAATGTTCACGCCTAGAGTGTCGGGATTTGTGACTTGGTTTTACTCGCGTAAAGTTACACTGAAAGTAGTCCGTTCGTTAGCTAATCTGACTGATGTTATCATTTTTTCTAAAATTGCTGCTAGTTGTATTAGATATCCATCTGAAACATCAGAAAAAAATGAAAAAACTTATTTTGTCGATTTTCGGTTTACTTTTCGAAAAAAGAAAGGAATAGTAAAAGTGATGAATTCTGAATTTACAATGTAATGAAATGTAAATATTTTTTATATTACATTATTTTGTACATACAAGGATGAAATATTTTTGACCTACATTTCTCCGTATTTTTTTTTTATCCTAAAGCTACTGGAACGTGTACGTCATCCGCTTCTGCTCCTTCCGTCCTAGAAGGTAAGCAAGAGCAGGAAATTTACGCGTGATAACATCAGGCAACACTGTTCCTTGGAGTCAGGTCTCTAGCAGCGGATGACCTTACGCGGCAGACAAGACAGTTGGAGATGAAGGTTTCACCTCTGGATACTTTTTTAGAGCTACCAATCTTTGCAGAATTTAAGAGGAACAGTGTTGACGGACCAGATGGAGTGATCCCAGGAGAACAGCCTTTTGCATCCGGTTCGCGATGAAATGAGCCTGACGCTGGCAAGCCCGAATCTTGTGGAGTTGGCTGATAAATTCGAGCTGCATTGTGTCTCTTTATGTACGCGTAGCGTGCATATTTAGAGCATCCACTGAGAACATGCCCAAGTGTTTCTGGCTCTTGCTTGCACGCTCGGCAGTTGGTATCGCGTACAGGTACATTCATTATGCGCTCGCGGTAAACTAAGGTGTCTATGACGCCGTCTTGGCAGGCAAACAGAAATCCCTCGGTCTTCGATTTCAATCCAGCCGACTTGAGAAACATGTTGGACAGACCCATCGAGAGCTCTTCTCTACGTATGATGCCGTAGAACTTACCATAAAGGGGTTTTTCAGCATGTTCTCTTAGTAAGAGCGTATGTTCTGCTTCCTGTATACGACTTTTGAGCACCAGAGGTGTTAGTGATGCTAGGCCATGTGTAATGCCGCTGGAATTAAATGGGAGGTCAAGCTCCTCTGCGGCCCTATCTCAGGCCTGCCCAAGCTGGGGAAAACTGCTCATTTGCCAGATGGGAATTTAACACCACCACCGACCTCTTGTCATTCAACTTCACGAGAGCGACCACCCCGCAAGCCTCTTGACCTGCGAAGAGGGACGTGGTGGTGGAACTCGAACATGTGGTGAATGAGCAGTTTTCCCCAGCTTGGGCAGGCCTGCCCTATCTGCTGCACGGTATAGAAACACCGCAGCATTGGCGACTTCATGTTGATGTACGAGTCGCATAAGGGAATCCGTGCTTTTTAGGACTGAGCAGGCTGTAGCCAGAAACGCTCTTCGATGAAGACACTCTAAGCTTAGCAATCCTCTACCCCCTTCATCGCGAGGGAGATATATTCGAGGTACGGAAGATCTAGGATGAAGACTTCGTTGTATTGTCATCATCTTGCGTGTGCTTCGATCAAGTTGTTTTAACTCATCGAGGTTCCATTTTACTGCACCAAACGTGCAGAGCAGTATAGGAACGGCCAGCATATTGGTCGCCTGGATCTTATTCTTTCCAGATAATTTGGAAGCCCAAATTTTTCTGAGAATTTGGCGATACCTTTTTCCAAGGGCCGTTTTCAAGTTATGCACATTTTGGGTTTCCGCTTGCGGTATTCCAAGATATGAACTTATTATTATTATTATTGTTATTGGTTATAAGTACAAGAAATACGAGATTTAGTCAAAACGAATCAGTTTTCAGTTCCGTAATATAATAAAAATTATTTCTTAAGGGCTATTATATCAAGAAATGTATTCTTGTATTAGGATCACACAAACGTTATGATTTTCCATCATTCCGATCAGAAAACGTTAAATTAATAATTTCTTAACAATTTTCTTATATTTAAATGAAAAATCAATGATTGTATTCTTTTATAAGGTTAATCACAGGCTAATAGTCCGGAAGAATATAATTATTATTTGTAAATAATTCAGATCTACAAAGTAAAATTGTAAGTCGAACACTTATTTTAGTATGAAAAAAAGTAAGATAATCTAGAAAGAGTAATTATATTTTTTGTAATATGCAGCGTTTCGGAAAATACTTGAAAATTTTTTGAAGCAAATTTTTATTTCACAGCATTTCAAGATCGAAATGCTTTCTTTTTATAATTCACCTATGTTGAAAACCATAAGTAATTATTTTTGCAAAGCTTTCATCAACATTGAAAATATTTCCACAGAAATTGCTTTCTTATTCAAATTTATTAAAAAATGAGTAAATGATTAAACATAGATTAACATTATATATCATAAAAGTTATTTACAAAAATCTTTCTGCGAAAGTGTTTCATTTTAAACGTTTTGAAATCTATGAGGAAAAATTCGATTTTTAATTTGACGCTCTAAATCTTTGTCTGTGGAGAACCTTATTGATTTTAGATACAAAAAATGAACAATAGAAAATAAAAATTTTTGTTACCGAAGTATGAATCTAATTATTATTTACACAATTATAAGTTTAAGTAAGGTAAAGGGGCTGCCGTATAAAGAAAGTATGAAAGGTAAACAATTAAATAAATGTTATTTTATTCCAAACTTCAAACAAAGACAAGAATACGCATTGCAAATGAAGCTAAGTTAGCTTATGTAGCACCACTTTTATCAAGTAAATCGTGGTAGACTTTTAACATGTTCAGCCTTCTTAAGAGTAAAATTATGCTACATAAATAAAACCACATAGCGGTAAGACATTCTCCTACCTTAAACTTTGTACACTTCGTTCAGATGGCTATAATATCACAATTTGAGAGAACGTACTTTCTATGATAAAATAATTGTATGATATCGTGCTGAGGGCCAACTATAAAAAAAGCTGCACAAGAAGTTAATTTATCACATCCATCCTTTCGAGAAGTGATGTTAGAATTCATAATCTAAAGGTAATACTCAAATTAAAAGTAGTAAAAATGAACGAACGATTTTTCAAAACCTTAGATTCTTCTTAAGCAATATAGTTTGGAAAAGTAGCATATAAATTAAGATTGTACGACAAAAAGTACGGGTATACAAAAAAGTATATTATTTATTTATTAATTATTTATTAATCCTATATGACGGTATTCCGTAAAAATTGTACATTAGACTATTTTGTACAATCCTTAATGTAAACTTATTTATGGTTCTCAGGTTTGTTTTAAAGTTAAAATTTGTTACTTTTCCGAAAAAAATATGTTTGATGTTCTCGAACTTTTCTACTAAAATCTGCTAGCGGTATTCTAATGACTTGACCTAAGCAAAATAAAGTTGTTTTTGACACCCGAAAGTAAAACAAAAATTTGAAATTAGTTGATGCCTTCTGTTCGGTTTTTGAATTCAAAAATTCAGAAAAATGTCCGTAAGGACAAAACTATTATGGCGAAATTGTTTTTGGTACTTTAAAAAAAGTTATATAAAATAATGTCAAACTTGAAATTTCAACAGTTTGAATCGACGAAAGAAAAAATAGGATCATGAAGTATGTAGCAGAACTAATGTATCAGTAGACAATTATTCTTCTACTGGCGTCACAATTCTCTCATCCAGCAAAATCTCGAATTGTCTGATTTCAGATTAATTAGTTTCGATATGTAAACCTGGGAATGCTGACTGTATGGACAAAGGTGCGACCAGTACTTTCTCCTTAGAATCAACAGTATTCACGCTTGAATCTGTAAAAAATAAATTATGTTCAATATTGATTTAATATAAGTAATTGTACGCAGTTACACACTATAAGGCTCAAAATCCAAATTTAAGAATGCTCCGATTTTTATACCAAGTTGGGAATTGATTAATTTTTAAAGCTTCAAGTTTGAATTAAATAATTCTCAAGTTTCGAATTATTAAGCATCTAATTTTCAAGGGTTTTCGAAAAAATTTAACTTTGAAGGTTCATAATATTTAAAAAAATTTGACAAAAATCACAGTTTTTAGGAATAAAATCTATTCGCAGCCACTGTAAATACCACTTGAAAATATATGACATAATACTTATTAATCACATTTATCATCTTGAAATTTCTACAATTTCAATTTATAATTATAGTTTTGAATGCGCAATTGTAAAACAGTTTAATTTTTGAGGTCTTGAAACTAAAGTTTTTTTGCTTCAAAAGCATGTAGGTCAACAAAAAATCGGCTTTTTAAAAATTAACGGTTCTTTTTTTATTACTGAAGGAAAATGTGTTTTTTTTTTTTTCTCTGAATGCCTTCACGTTAAACAATTAAAGTTTATTGTTTATTTGTAAAAATAAGCCTTCAGTAGCAGAAAAATGTTCGTATGAAAAAAGTTGGATAACCGGGAAATGATCAGAAATTTGTTTTTGCTTTTAGAAGCCACCCTGATATATTTTAGATTTATATTAAGAATTCAAATGTTAATATTGCACAATAATTGTTAATTGATAGCCTCAATGATTCGCAAATTTTATGTTGAAATCTTTAAAAATTTAAAAATTTAATATTGAAAGTTTTGATAGTTTCATATACAATAATTTTATATGTAAATATTCTAAATTGTTTGGTATTAATGTTAAAAATTGTAATGCTTAAATCCAAAATAGATCAAAATAAAACCGGTTGAAATTGATACCTCATTATTTAAGTAATTTGTTTAATTTTAAATGGATACAATTTCAGAGTTCTGAATTTTCATGTTGAACGCTGAATTTTTAATTTTCCTCTTTCATAAGTTTTAACTTTTCTCACTTAAAATTACTTCATTTTGAGCTTTTTTAAGAATAGTTCAATTTTAAAGGGTTATAATTCAAAACTTTTCTATTTCGAACTGTGAAAATGACGGTGAATTTATTTTTTGATCGTAGAACCAATTTTTTTGGATCAATTTTGATGTTGAATTTTAATTTTTCATGTGATAAACAAAATTATTTTCCCAGAAATTGAGAAGCATTGACTTTGAAACATTCAATTTAGTTTTAAATTTAAAATTATCTTTGAATCTCTTCAAATTAAAATTTATTTAATGTAAAAAGTTTCCAAATTTTAATTATTCAATTTTTAATGCTCTTGATTAGAAATTATACAATTTAATTCCTCTACATTTAAAATTATCCACTTTTCAAAATTCTAATTCTAAAACACCAGTTCCCGTTAGATCACTGAAGTTAAGCAGTGTTGGGCGCGGTTAGTACTTGGATGGGTGACCGTTCGGGGAATACCGCGTGTTGTTGACCCGTCGTGGGTGTGGTGGTCCCACACTGGTAGTATTTATCCACCTAGAAACACTACCCGAATCGGGTAGTGAGGCAATGAACTTTCAAGTTCGAAATGCTAATCAATTTTTTTTTTTTTTTCGAAATTTTAATCCGAAACACTTTTCTAATGAAGTTTTCAAATTAAACAAAATTTTTCTGCAATTTTTCAATTTTGAGAGCTTCTGATTTAACCCTTTGACTACACTCTTGTTTTTTCGCCGGATTCCTACAAACCTGAATTACGCTTGTCTTACAAGTTTTGTTGGCATATATCTGCGAATGAATATCATAAATTTCAACGGTTTTGTATGATCTAAAACAGTTAGATTTGAAAAGTTTTCAATTGGAAATAAAAATTATCACTTTTTTTTTAAATTTCAGGCGCTTTCAATTCGAAAATATTAATTATTGTTTCAAAAATTTGAAAAACTCTTATTATTTCAAAGTTTGTTTAGTAATGGATTCTTAAATTGCTTCTGTTTTTAATGGGAGGAAATAGAATTCCAGGGTCGTGAACGCGTACTACTAGTTATCTTATAAAGTTATAAACTTCAAGCAACGTATTTTTTCAAATACCTTCATTGTCGAAGATGAGATTTTTCTTCCATGCGCTTTTTCGATGAATGTTGTTTCACTGAAATCCCACACTGGATCTGAAAAAGTGGTTCACTTTCATGTACACTGCTATTCAGCTTCCATAGTCAAATAATGATCAACGTATAAATAATTCTTGTCTTAATTGTTATGGGAAAAGTATAATAAAATTTGCAGATCGGTCGATCTAGAAACAAAATCAGCTAATGAATGTGCAACTTTAAATATCACAAGAAAGTGTCATGAACAATAATGCTAAATACAAATTAAAGAATTTTTAAACGTTAGAAATAAATTTTTCAAAGATTGCGAGTACTGAGTTTGTGACAGGGTGGGAGGACCAGGTTGGTCGTAGCAGGGCAGGGTAGAGAAGGAGAAAGGCAAGGCAGGTAGACGCGACGACGCGACGATAGATGGAGACAGAGAAAGATAGAAGGCGGGATCGTTTGAATTGGATTCATGGCTAGCGGAGCGAATACTGTCAAGGAAAGCAGGGATTCAGATCAGGAAGTTTTCAGTACACCGAAAGGGGAGAGCAAAGAAAGGAGGGCAAGGGGAAAGTATAGGAAAACGGTAGAAAAGGACAGATTGAGGGCGAAGAGCGTGGGGTCGATTGAGGTATTTATCAAAAGGAAGAGAGGGGAGAGGGGATAGGGGAAGCAGTGAGGACAAGGAAGATATAGGGTCAAGCTTGAAAAATCCAAAAATGTACGGAACGCCGCCGGAAAAACATAGTTTCGTAGAGAAGGATGAGAAAAATAAGGAGAAAGAAAGAGATAGAGCTGAGGCTAAAGATCCGATGAAAATCGAAAGATTAAAAGAAACGCGCGAAATGATGATAGAAGTGATGGGGATGTATGAAGAAAGGCAGGAGAAAAGGGTGGAGGAAAGTAGGAAAGAAATTAGACAGGCAATGGCCGAGCTTAGGAAAGAAATGAGGAAATGGGAAGAAGTTAGGGAAAAGCTAGAGAAAAGGATGCAGATGTTGGAGCAAAAGCTAGAAAAGAAGGAAGAGCCTAATAAAAAGGTAAATGAGTTGGAAGGTAGAATAAAAAAAATTGAAAGTTCAAACCGTGAGTTTGGAGGTGGGGAGAGTGGGAATAAGGAGAAGGAAAGGCTGAGAAAAATAGAACAAAGAATAGAAAAGAAAGAGAGAGAAGAAAGAAAAAGAAACATAGTGATAAAGGGTCTAAGATTAGAGGGGAAGGAGCTGAGGGAAGGAGTGGAAGAAGTACTAAAAAAGATTGATGCTAAGGTAGAGATAGAGGAAGTGCGAAGTATAGGAAGGGAAGAGCGAAGAGTTGAGAGAATGGTATTGGTAAAACTAAAGAAATGGGAACATAAGAGGGAAGTGATGACGAAGAAGAGGGTGTTATATGGTAGCTCGGAGAGAATAGAGGATGATTTGACATGGGTAGAAAGGAACATGCAGTATAAATTAAGGAAAATAGCGAAAGAGGAAAGAAAAAAGGGAAAAAGAACATGGGTTAAGTATGGGAGAATACAGATAGAAGGTGTATGGTAGAATTGGGACGAGGACAGGGAAGAGTTAGTAAAAAATGAGGTATCGGGAAACTAGAAGAGAAAGGGACGGGAAGTAAAGAAATAAGAAATAGTGAGAAACAAAAAGAGACGAGAAACGAAAGTAGGGAAGATTGGAGGATATACTACTGGAATATAGCAGGCTTAGAAAGAAAGGATAGGGATTTTATGAGAAATTTGACACAATTGGATGTAGTAGTAATGATGGAGACGTGGCTAGATGAAAAGGGATGGGAAAGAGTAAGGGGAAGATTACCAAGAGGTTACAAATGGCAGGTTCAAAATGCAATGAGGAAGAATAAAAAGGGCAGAGCAATGGGTGGAATGGTGATGGGAGTAAGGAACGAATGTATAACAGAGAATGATAAAAAAGAGTTGAAAGAGCATAGAGAAGGATTAATAGTAGAAGAGATAAATGTGGGAGGAGAGAGGTGGAAAATAGTGGGGGTTTATGTGAACGGTGATATGCAGGAGAAATCAGAGGAGATGAGAGAACTGATGGAAGAAAATAAGCAAGAGAGTAGGCTAATAATAGGAGGTGATTTTAATGCGAGAACAGGAGATAGAGGAGGAAGGGAATGGGATGGAGAGCGAGGAAGAAAATCCAAAGACAAGATACTGAATGGAGAGGGAAAATTGTTGAAGAGCCTAGGGGAGATGGGATGGTTTATCCTAAACGGTAGTATAAAGGGGGATGAGGAAGGGGAATATACACGTTCAGGAGGAAAGAGGGGAACGGTAATTGATTATGTGGTAGTGGACGACGAAGTAAGAGAGAAGGTTAAGAAACTAGAGGTGGGGAACTATGTAGATTCGGATCACTTTCCCATAATAGTGACGGTAGAGGGAGAAATGAGTAATAACAAAAAGCCTAAAAAGGAAGCAAAAGTAAAAACAGCAGGAAGAGAGGATTGGTCAATGGAAGGTAAAGAACAGTTCAAAGAAAAAGTCAGGAATATCAAAATGGGGGAAGGAAATGTAAACGAGGAAATGGGAATAATGGTAGGAGAAATAAAAGGAGCATTAGAGTGCACAAGCAAAAAAGAAGTTAGTGAAGGAGGGGATAGAAGTGGATGGGATGAGGATTGTAAACAGAAGAAGAAGGAAGTGAGAAGAGTATTAAGAAAATGGAGAAAAGGGACAAGTAGTGGAGAAGAATATAGGAGAAAAAAGGAGTATACTGAGTTGTGTGATAAAAAAAAGAGGAGGAAAATAAAAGGTTTGAAGAAGAAGCGGAGAAGGCTAGGACAGAAGAAGAGGTTTGGAAGGTGGTAAATAAAGAGAGAAGAAGAAAAAGAGTAAATCAGGATATTGAGATGATAGAATGGAAAAAATATTTGATGGAATTACTAGGAGGGGTAGAGAGGAAAGTTAGGAAAGGAGGAAGAGATGGTAGGGAAACAGATGAGGAGGAGGACATTTCAAGAGAGGAAATAGTCAAGGTATTAGGGATGATGAAAGATGAAAAGGCACCTGGTATAGATGAGATTCCAAATGAAGTATGGAAATACGGGGGAACAGAATTAAAGGAATGGGCATGGATAATGGGCAAGAGAGTATGGAGAGGAGAGGGGTGGCCGGAGTTATGGAAAGAAGGAGTAGTGATACCAATAGTGAAGAAAGGCAAAGGGGAGGAGGTTAAAGATTATAGAGGAGTGACACTAATGCCAACACTGTATAAAGTATATGTGACTGTTTTATCGGACAGGTTAAAAAAAGAAGTTGTGGAGAAAAAGATAGAGCCACCGAATCAGACAGGGTTTAGAAAAGGGATGGGGGTAATGGACAATATATATGTTCTGAACTACTTAGTAAATAAGAGGATTAAAAGGGAGAAAGGGGCAATGATAGCAGTGTTCGTGGACTTGAAGGCGGCGTTTGACTCATTAGAACGAGGGGAGATAGAGAAAGTTATGGTTAAAAAGGGGATACGAGAGGGATTAATAAAGAGAGTATCGGAAATTTTTAGAGAGACAAAAAGCAAGGTAAAGGTAGGAGAGCAGGTGGGAGATAGTTTCTGGTTGGTGAGAGGGGTAAGGCAAGGATGTTCTCTGAGCCCACTTTTATTTAATATATTAATATCAGACTTGGAAGAAGAAATGAAGAGAAAAGGGTGGGGAGGACTTAGGATAGGGTACGAAAAGATATATACACTGGCATACGCAGACGATATAGTGTTGATGGCAGAGGATGAAGAAGGGATGACGGGCTTAATTACCGGATTAGAGAAATACTTAGATGGAAAAAAGTTGAATTTAAATGTAGAAAAGACAAAGATAATGAGGTTTAGAAAAGGAGGGGGAAGAAAGAAAGAATGGACGGGGAGATGGAAGGGGAAAAATTTAGAAGAAGTAAGAGTTTAAGTATTTGGGATATACCTTGCAAGCAAATGGAGATCATAGAGCTCATATAAGAGAAAGGATAAAAAAAGCAGCAGGGGTAATGAAACAGATATGGGGAATAGGAAAAAGAAGATTTAAAAAAAATTGGAGAAGGAGAATGTGGTTATTTGATACGCTGGTATGGCCGGTATTAGGTTATGGAGCAGAGATATGGGGATGGAAAGAAAGGAAAGAAATTGAAAGTTTACAAGAAAGGTACATAAGGTGGACGTTAGGGGTAGTCTGGAGGACGCCGGGATATATGGTGAGAGAAGAAGCGCAAAGGGATAAATTAAGTACTAGAGCGGGAAAGAGGGCATGGAATTTTGAGACGAAGCTGAGGGAGGGAAAGGGAGGGGAGTTAGCGAGAAAGTGTTTGATGGAGTTAGAAGAAAGGAGAGGAAGGGCGATTGAATTAACGAGATGGAAGGAGGAAAGGAGGGAGTTCTTTCAGGCTAGAGATATAGAAGACGGGACTGGAGTCAACTATGAAGAAGTGGAAAAAAGGGAGAGAGAAAGACAATTAATAGAAATATGGGGGATGATTGAGGAATCAAAATATAATATATGGTATAAGATGATAAAAAAGGAAGGAGTACCAAAGTATTTAGAAAAGGGATGGGGAGAGAAAAGATGGACAAGAATAGCAAGATTTAGATTGGGAAACGAGGTAAGGGCAAGTATGTATTGGGAAAAGAAATATAACAGCAAGTGCAGAATATGTGAATGGGAAGAGGAAACATGGGAGCATGTATGGGAAGGATGTAGGAGAGGAATGGAAGATAAAGGAAGCTGGCAAGAGAATGTGGTAAGGATTTTAGGGGAGGATGGTTTGGGGGAAGAGTGGATGAAGGAGTTAGAGGATGCTAGGGGAGCAACTGAAAAAGAATGAAAGAATGGATGCAAAAAATGGCAAAATGGAGGTACAAGAGAAGTGAAAGAAAACGGAAACGGAAGTCGCCCAAATTAAATTAGAAGCGTAAAGAATTGTAAGTAATGATTATGTAATAGCATAAGTAAACTAAGATGCGTTTGCATTACCGCTCTCTCTCTCTCTCTCTCGCTTGCACTCTCGCTTTTGATCACTCGCTCACTCGTTCGCTAACACGTCCCAAATTGCGCTATTGTCAACAATAGATTTAAGGCGTTAGATAGAAGATTTTATGTAAAAAGGTGTAAATAATTGTAAATAGTAAGGATAAGCTTTTATAAAACATGTAGAAGGAAGTATTGTAAGAAATTGAAGTCATGTAAACCCTTAGGGGACACATTATGAATAAAGAAATACTGTGTTTTCTAAACTGAACATTTGTTTATTTAAAGCCTTTCGCATTACAGCAACTCATATATCCAGAGTTTTCTTTTTTTTTTTCTTTTAAATTTAAACTTTTTTCAAATTGTAATCATCAGCATTTGTTAGACTAAAAATTTCATGACTATTTGAATGTCAAATTATTATTTTTCAACGTTTTTACATAATAAAAAGTCCGAGTATTCAAGGCTTCCAGTTGAAAAATAAACATCTAAAAACATGTACAATTCTTTGATTTTGGATGTTTTCAATATGAAATTGTTCAAATTTGTAATCCATTAAAGTATAAAGTTTTAATGTGAAATTATTGATACTTCATTGAAATAAATTAAAAATTCAACTGTTATGGATTTCTAGTGCAAATCTTACAGTATTCTACGATTTAAATAAAAAATTCAATATTATTGAATGTTTGAACTTACAAGTATTCAATTCGAAGCAGCTTCATAGCCAATATTGAAAATCTATAAAAACATCGAGTAATTCAATTCTTCAAATTGAAAATTTTTCTTCTTAATAGCTCAGCCTTAAATTATTTTACCAAGAAAGATATAGTTTCAATTCAGAATATTAATACATTAATATAAAGACCCTTTAAACAGACTGATTTCAATTCTCAGAAATTTGAATGATATTAAATTTCATTTATATAGTGATTGGATAGGTGTTTCTATTAAAAATTAATTAACAAGACAATTTCGTGTTATAAATTTATATTTTGGAACTCCTCTGAAAAACTATTGTCCTTTAAATCTGAATTAACAATAAGTGCAAAATTATAATCAATAAATCATAAATAAATCAACAGAATTAATAAAAAAATAGTATTGACAAATAAGTACTGTAAAAAACATTTTCTTTCTTATTTTAATTCTTATGAATTTTAATTTCAATTCCATACTATAAAATACTAAAACCTAACACGTTCTGCCATTACAAATTAAGTTTGACCATATTTTCTTATTACCTATTTAAGTTGCAAGAAATGAATGAATGTAGCAGATATATTTGGCTAAACATAATATTTTATGTCAGAATGTGCTCATCAAAGATATTACTTATATGAACTAAAATACTTCGTGATTAAAACCCCACTATTATTATTCGCTAAAATATTTAAAATTTTCTTGATAAATTGAATAAAGATTGACAGTTTAAACATCGGTAGAGTCGAAATATTTAAATTTTGTATAATTTTGTACACATAGAGAAAACTCATTATACGCTCTATTATAGAACGTTTACCGTCTAACAGAAAACTATTATGTGTATCGAAATAAGTGCAAAACTGTCAAAAAAATTAAAATATGAAACTAATTCTGTGGAGAATAAACTTTACGGATCGTAAAATAATATAAAAGTGTGAAATACTTACTGTTGGCATTCTCCATTTCCAGCACATGTAATTGTAATAATACAACTTTGTATATCACACGCGCTAATATTAAGATGTAAGCAAAACTCTTAACGATTTTATTAACGACGCTTTGAGGTTAGGTTACGAATTTTGAAAGGTGGTAACGAAATTTCCGACTTTAGTTTCAAACTACTTCCCAACTGCTCTGTAATTATAAAACATTTTTTTTCACAACATCTCGAAAACTGACGCTTATTGAAAAGTTTAGATCGGGTAGGGCTGTTATTTAGCGGCATGAACCAAGATTCGACACTCTAAGCGTGAACATTATCGATAAAACAGTATACGGCAGTTCGAAAATGTTACAACACTCTACAGAAGAACCAGATAGTTAATACACTCTGTTTTCGGAAATCTGTCTTACGACAATTTTCTTCGGGACAGTTTTGATCGGCGGGTCGATCAAATCGAATAAACCGACCAGACGAGAGCAGAATTCGAATGTCAGTTTTTGGACATTTGATCGACGGACCAACCGACTAAAAAAAATCTGCCCGCGTGGGCAGTGGCTCGCAAGTTTGAGCGCGCCTAAGGCGCGCACCTGTTGGACCTCGCGCTTCGCGATCGATAATATATTCACCTCGCGCTACGCGCTCGGACACATTTGCCTGACGCTTTAAGCTCGGTTCCTTTCCGTTTTCGCACTTCGTGTGCTCACTATTGCGCGCTTCGCGGGCTAATGCTCTCTTAGTTAGCTTCATCGTTATGACCTGCTTTTGGTTTAATTAGGTACGTTTTACATAGGAAGAGAAACTAATTCCACGCTCGTTTCTGTTCATCGTTTAATGTAAACTCAAAAGTTTGAGCGCGATCACGGCAAGCGATTTGGTTGTCGCGCTTCGCAATGACAATATGTTATGTTCCATGTTCTTCAGATAAAAATGACTAAATTTGTATTTGCTTTAAAATGAAGAAGGAAATTCCTTCAGTTCAGAGTACATTTCCGTATCTTTTTAATAAATCATACAATCAGAAAGATTTCTTCCAACTATCTGAAAAGGGGCGAAAAAAAGTATCTAAGTTGTTTTTGGAACATATATATGATAAATTTTTAAATGATTATTGAAAAATGGACATTTGACAAAAATCGGGGGGGGGGGGGGGGGGCCACAGCTTACACAAATCCAATACCTTCTCTGGATGAGAATGTAAAAATAGAATAAATTGTTCAAATTTTCAAGTACCATGAACATTAATTATTATTATACCATTAAGCCATTTCCCTTTCGGGGTAGGCGTGATTCGCTAGGTTGGAAAATAGTAATGTGAGGAAGGACGTATACATTTTTTATATTGATCTAGAATTTTCGTGTTATTTATTAAAATAACACGTTCGTCCCGCAACACTACTCCGACCTAGGTGGCTGATCAATCTCTCTAGTGATCACCCCAAGTAAAGAGCCTCACAAAATTGTTATGTGTGCGGTCTACCACTTGGGCCTATTAGTATCCAAGGTCTTTTGTTTCAGGCGTTATACACTCTACTCACATTCTTTTTATAAAATATTTGTCGCCACACTTTTCTGTCCTGGCATACTTGTATACCTTCCTTCACGTCCATGCATTTTTTCATGCAAGCTCTCGTGTTTCTATGGCTTCTTATGTCTCTTCGGATTAATGTCTCATTTACAGATTCTCACCATTCTTTTGGCGGTCTACCTCTGGGCATTCTGCCACTTACTGCACCTTTATTCACTTGTTTGGTTAGTCGTTCATCTTTCATTCTTTCAAGATGTCCGAACCATCTTAACTGATTTCTTTCCAAAATGTCAACTAGTGTCTCTCCTGTATCACATTCTTGGAGGATTTTCTCGTTTCGGACTTTGTCCATCAGTTTTTTCCCGAAAATTGCGCGCAGAGGTATCATGCCAATCACGTTAATTTTACTCTTATCCTTTTCTTAACAGGTCCATGCCTCGCTACCGTATAGCACAGTCGGTACAAATATAGAATTATGTATCGCCATTTTAGCTTTTTTTGATATATTTTTACTTCTGAGAATGGACCCTGCTCTACCGATAACCTTCTGACCCTCGTTTATGCGCCTATCTATCTCCCCATCTATCTTCCCGTCACTAGTGAATAGGCTACCTAGATATATGAACTTATCAACTTGTTCTAATTTCTCATCACTTAGGACAATGTTGCAAATTGTTTTATCACCTTTTCCTTCAAACATTATGATTTTTGTTTTATTCACGTTAATTTTCGCAGCGTTAACAATGATATCCCGTAGCATAGTCCATGCGCACTCTATATCATTATTGCTTATAAGCGCTTCTCAAGTTGCCCTATCTATGCGTTTGTTTAAGTTATTCTAAAAATCTATCCGCACTTCCGGTTTCTGTAAATTATCAATCTTGTTTCGCGTTTGTTTCGTTTGTTTGGTTCTTTTTCTTCTCCATCCCCGCCCTAAGCTTAGTTTGGAGACTAGAAGGGAGGAGACGGAAAAATTCGCAGTAGAGGGGAGGGTAGAATCAGACCATCAGCCATTAAGTCTGTGGATAAGAGGTGAGGGTGGCGGAAGACAAGGCGGGGAAGAAGTCTCGATAGGGGAGAGGGTGACCTAGATGAGGGAGGCGATAGAGAAGAATCAGGAGCAGCTAGGAAAGGTACGCTTTGGAGGGGAGTCGGTGGAAGAGATATGGGAAGATCTGAAAGAGAAGGTGAAACGGTGTGTGCAAAAGAAGGTATTTAGAAAGAAGACGAAAGGAATGGTGAAGCCGTGGTGTGATCGGGAATGTAAAAATATGAAAACGAAGGTGAAGAGGAAGTACAAGAAGTGGAAAGAGGGTAATGCGAGAAGGAAGGAGTACGTAGATAAGAGGAAGGGGTTTAGATTGATGTGTAAGAAGAAAGAACAGGAAAAGGAGAAAGATCTGGAAGAGGAGTTAGAAAATTTTAAGACAGAGGGGGATGTCTGGAAGATAATAAATAGGTTTAGGAAGCGTAGGGTGGGGGTCAGCGAGAAGATAGGGAGTGGGGAGTGGAGGGAATTTTTTAAAGAATCATTCCAGGGCTCAGATTCAAGGAAGACGGATGGGGGAAGTAGAAGAACGGGGGAGGCAGAGATGGAGAAGTTGAATGACGAAGAGATAGAGAAGCAGATAAGGAAGTTGAAAAGGTCGAAAGCAGCAGGGCTGGATGGGATAGAGAACGAAGCATGGCTGTTTAGTGCACAAGAGGTTAGGGAGAGGCTGAAGTTGGCAGTGAAGAAAGTATGGAGGGGCGAGGGATTCCCAGGAGGGTGGAGAGAAGGGGTGCAACGATGGGGTACGCGATGGTGGTGGCAGAGAGACTGCGGAAGGATGCCGAGGGAAAAGGAATATTGCCGGAGACGCAGGCGGGATTTAGGGCGGGTAGGAATACTATCGACAATATCTACGTTCTGCAGCACGTGGTGAATAGAGAATTAGCGAAGAAGGGGACGAGAGTGTACGCGTTTTTTGTGGATCTCAAAGGCGCGTTTCCGTCGGTGAACAGGGGGAGGTTGTGGGAGGCGATGGAGGATAGGGGAGTAGAGAGAGGCGAAAGTGAGAGGGTAAGGGAGCAGTAGCGGCGTAAGAGGGGGCGGTGGGGGCGAGTCCGCCCCGGGTGCCAACCCCGGTGCCAAGCACCAAAGGGTGCCAATAAGGGGCAATAAGGGGTGACAAAACAAAAGTGCCACACCGCAACCGCCCCGGGTGCCAACCCATGCTACGCCGCCACTGTAAGGGAGATATATGAAGAGACCAAAGACAAGGTAAGAGGAGGGGAGGGGATTTCGGAGGGATTCTGGATGGTTAGGGATAGGAAGTTCATGTAAGGCGCATAAACGCATAATGTTGCCAAAATGCTTCGGGAGCTTCCATTTTACTATTAACGTGTATCCTGACTCAAAAATAGTTAAATGGAAGTCGCATAAAAACGCATAATCGGACATTCAACGCAGCATAACGCATTTTCGCATAAATTATGCATAATTGCGTTTATAAAGGCATGGTGTATTAGTTTTTTATCATATTCTTCCATAAATTTTCAAATAGTGCATAAGTTACATTTATTAGATAGCGAGCCGGGCTATGGAATACTGAAAACGGAAAATATTTTGAATTCCGCGCTATTCGTGGAAAAGGAAGGAGTGAACGGGTGGATCTGAAGTGAGGTTGGTTCGTCTTGTGAGGCGAGGCACCCTCGGGGAGGCTCGGGTATGTTCGGAGCGTCGAGACTCGAGAGGGGGGGGGGGCTCACCGAAGCTACTAAGCATGATCAAAAATTACATGTTCTAGCCTTAAGCTCTTCCAATTTCGTCCCCAGTCGCACTCTCCCACAGCCAACCATCTTGGTTGTCAGCGGCGTACCTAGAGAAAATAGCGCCCATGGCAAGCATTGCAAATTTAACGCCCCTGTGAAAAACACCTATACCACTAATTTTCCGTTTTCTTTTTAAATTATAGTTTAATTGTAAAGTGAACAGATAATGTTGGTAGAATTTGAAGCAAGTGTATAGGATTATTATTTTTTTAATGTACACATAATGAATGTCTATATGTATGTATCATTTTTTTCAATATTGATCTTAGATATATTCTTTGCTAAGATCTGATGAGGACTAAGTTTATTGTATTGAGGCTATGATTCTGTTAATTAATACTCATTACTTTCTTCATAAAAATTCAATAAACCGTTTTTGTTCTGAGTAAAAGTTGTTTTAACTCTTTCCTTCAGCAAAATTGTGAATGGTTTATCATATAAGCCTGCAAAACATTTTTTTCATGGAAGGAAAAAAGCTTAATTGTTTACCCCTTATAAAAAACAACACATTTTTCAAAGATGTGGAGAAAATAAATTGATTTTTAAACCCGCATAATGGCGCATAATCTTGGGTTTTTAATGCATAATATGGGAAAATTTATGCGCATAATTAGGGGTACAATAAATGCATAAACTTCCTATCCCTATGGATGGATAGGGGGTTAAGGCAAGGGTGTCCACTTAGCCCAATGCTTTTTGCGATTGACATAGTGTTGCTGGCAAATAGCGAGGAGGCCTTGAAGGAGATGATGAAGAGATTGAGAAGATACCTGAATAAGAAGGGGTTAGAGCTGAATGCGGAAAAATCCAAGGTTATGGTGTTTAGAAAAGGAGGGGGAAGCGATAAGGGAGGAGAGTGGAAGTGGAAGGGAAAGGAGGTGCAGGAGGTGAAAGAGTTTGTGTACTTGGGCTTCGTGTTTCGGAGGAAAGGGGGAGTGAATGGTCACATAAAAGAGAGTGAGGAGGGCAAATGTGGTGATGAGGCAGGTGTGGGGGTTGGGAAAGAAGCTATTCGTAGATCATTTTGGACGGAGAATGAAATTGTTTGATTCGCTAGTGATGAGTGTTCTATTGTATGGAGTAGAGGTGTGGGGGTGGAAAGAAAGTGAAGAGGTAAATAGAACGCAGGAGAGGTATATAAAGTGGACCCTGGGGTTGGCAAGGAACACGCCTAAGTATATTGTCAGGAGAGAGATGGGGAGAACGAGTTTAGAGATTCTAGCAGGGAGGAGGGCGTGTAAATATGAGGAGAAATTTTTGGAAGAGGGGGCAAGTAGGCTGGTTAGGGAGTGTTGGTGGGAGAAGGAGAACAGGAGAGGGGGTGGTAAGATGGAGGCTGAGAGGGAAAGGTATTTTAGAATGAATGGACTGCAGATGGATGAAGTGAGAAGGATGCACGAGGAAGGAAGGAAGGTTTATGACTTGGTTAAGTAAAACGGCATGGAGAGAGAGAAGACAGAAGGGGAAGAGAGAATAAGAGAGTCAAGGTTCAACTGGAACTATGTGTGGATTATGGCAAGGGCAAGAGCGCAATATTTATGTGAGAAAGGAGAAAAAGGAAGTCAGGAGCTTATAGCGAGGATGAGGTGTGGGTGCGTGGAGGGTTTCAATAGGTTCTGGCTCTCTCGGGAGAAGAGGATGTGTGAACTGTGTGGAAATGGGGATGCAAGAGTGGAGCACTGGTTGGAGGAGTGCGTGGAAGTGGGAAGAAGTGAGATAAGCATGGAGGTATTGTTGCATGAAAAGGGGGGAAAAAGGGCAGTAGCATGGGTGAAGGGAATGTTGGGTAAGATGGAGATGAAGAGAAGGAAGGAGGAAGAGGAATGGGGACGGAAAGATTGTAAATAGGAAAGAAAGTAGATATAAGTAAGATGTAAGTATTGTAAACAGTCCATCAGTAGTAGGTATTAGAGCGAAAACAGAGGTTGGCAAGCGAGGAAATGCTAAAAAGTAGGGACATGCGAGTTAGTTAGTTAGTTTTAAGAAAATTCTGTAAAAATGGAAGTGTAAGCAAGTCAATTTTTTAAGGCCAGCAGGCTGAAAAATAAACGTTTATCTAATAAATAGGTCCTTTTCTAAGCATAAGCTAACTAATTTTTCCCCGTTATAGTTTTTTCTTGTAGGATCCCCAGAATTGTTTAGCACCCTTTCTGTATCTGTACCCTGACGTTGGACGCCGACCCATCCGTTCATATCTCCTAGCAGAATGATTATTTCTCCATGATCGCAAGTACTTATTGTATCATTTAAAGTGCCCCAGAAGGCGTCTTTGACATCTCTCTGATCACTATCAACTGGGGCGTGGCATGCTATGATAAACAATCTTTTGATTCCTACCTTCATTCTAACCCACGACAATCTGGGCGATACATCCTTGATCTTTGAGATGGTGTCTTGCTTCTTCATTCATAATCTACTCGACCTCTTCACTAAAATGTGATTCACTATCTACTCCTGACCATATTTCAAAACCGCCTTTCAACACCCCATTTTCTATGTTTCTACTTTCGCAACCCTTTTTCTTCGTCTCAGGTACACATAAAATATCTAGTTTTCTTACGTGCATAGTTTCTCGTAGTTCTCTTACCTCAAGATTACGGGTGGGGGGGGGGGGGGCGCTGCAAGGAATGGAAACCGAGAGTCACAATTGGTTGACCTTTTATCCTGAGAAGGTCACCACCAGCCCTCAGCAGCGTTGTATTAGGTAGTTTTTATGCAATAAAAATGTGAATTATCGATTTTACAAGAAAATTCAAAAAGTCGTTATGATAATCTTGTAGGGCGTGCAAAAAGAAACATTTTTCTTATCTTGACTTTTTTTCGGATCGTGCGTTGTTTGGCTGAAAATATTAATTTTCGTTTCTTTTTTTTAGATTTCGAAAATGCTGTAACTCTGAACATTTTCATTTTATCGAGAAATGCCGTGGGAATAAATTGTGTGAATTTTTGAGTACTATGAACAGCCGCACATATAATTTTCAAATTTTGAAAAAAAATGGTCTCAAAATTTTCAAAATGCTCTAACTTTTCAAATTTTTGTCCGAAATGGCTGGCTAACGAACTTCACCTTTAATTTAGGAGACTAAAAGAGTGTACCAAAGGACAATCAAATCGATCAATTATTTCGAAAGTTATCGTGCTAACAATCTGAAAATCTACAGACTAACAGACAGACACAATCGTAAAAACCTGTTTTTTTTCAGGTTCAGGGGGTCTCAAAACGTGGACATTTGACAAAGACCGGGGGGCCAAATTTTATACAAATCTAATACCTTCTCTAGATGAGAATGTAAAAATACAAATTTTCAAGTACAGTGAGCAGTAATGATAGTCATTTTAGGGTGACGGACAACTGTGCACGGAGCAACTGTGCACGCGTCCATCTGTGCACGTCAGTGGCCACTGGTACAACTGTGCACGTTGTTGGCCACAGGCACAACTATACACCGGGACATCTGTGCACGTCTCAAATTTGGCGTGCACAGATGGGACACTCCCAACTTTGCACGTCGAAATGTTGACGTGCACAGATGGTACCCTAGAAACAGTTAACGTGCACAGATGGGAGCCTCCCAAATGTGCACGTCGAAATTTACACGTGCACAGATGGTACCCTAGCAACAGTTAACGTGCACAGATGGGAGACTCCCAACTGTGCACATCCACAGATTGCACCCCACCAACGGTCCACGTGCACAGATAGTTGACTCTCAACTGGGCACGTGCACAGATGGGAGACTCCCAACTGTACACGTGCAAAGATGGGAGACTCCCAACTGTGCACGTCTCGATTGATACGATCATATTATTGACTTACAAGTCCACGTGCACAGATGAAAGACTCCCGACATTGCACGACTTAATTAATGCAGTCAGATTTTTCACTTAGAAGTATTAAAATCATAAATTTCACTTAAAATGTGTACGGATGGTTCCCTTCCAACTGTGCACGTTTCGATTAATAAAATCATTTGTCCTCCAAAAGTGCACGTTCGCAGATGTGCGAACTTCCCAACTGTGCGCGCCTTGATTGATACTATAATTTTTCGAATAAAAGTTCACGTGCACATATGGCACCCTCCCATCTGCGCAAATCCCAATTATTACGATTAGAATTGATATGCGCACAGTTGTGAGTTTCCTATATGAAGGGTCCGCGGTTTAAACCTGTTAACTGACATTTTTTTCGAAATCTACTTTTTTGCACTTCATTGAAGTTTTTTAATATGCGGCCACTATCCTTCCAGCCGCATGTCGGAATTATAATTTTTTATGAATTTTGAAAAAACGCGTTTCGGTATCTGCAGCACTGGTCCGCGGTCTAAACCTGTTAACTACTTATGGCGGCTTAGGAGAAATTGTGTTTTCAATCCGTTTCGCTAAGCTAACTCGTATAAAAAGACTGAGGGGACCGTGTGAATGGGTGTTTTTCATAGTGTTTGAACGTGTGAATTGAGTTTTGGAGCTGTATTGACGTCACGTTTGGCAGTGTCGCCTATACGTTGCCTCTAAAGTACACACGCGATTGCCGCGCAATTGTTTACAAGCAATCGTAAACAGTGGTAAATAACTTTTTTGATTCATACAACTAGTTTTCATTTTCAGCATTGTTCAACCAACATTTTGATATATAACACTTGTCTATAGGTATACCGTGAGCGCAGGATAAATGCGAATGAGGGAAAAAAATCAAAAAGCTCGCGCACCAGGAGCGCGCTCCTGCAGATAACAGGCTAAGACCGCGGGACCCTCTTACAGATAACATACGTACAGATTCAAACCGATGTAAAAAGTTTAATTTCATTAGAATTGTTATAAATCTTATGTATATTATTGGTATTGCGGTCTTCAACAAAATAAACTTGGAGGTTTGAATAAATATTTACAATTTTCAAAATGAAAACGTTTTTCCGTAGCTGTATAAAATTTCTAAAATGTCAGTTAACAGGTTTAGACCGCGGACTTTTCATATGTGCACGCGGACTTGTAAGTTAAGCATATTATCGTATTAATTGATACGTGCACAGTTCGGAGGGTACCATCTGGGTACGTGCACTTACAAAAATGTCTAATCCTACTAATTGATGCGTGCACAGTTGGGAGTCTCCCAAGTGTGCACGTGCACAGTTGGGACACTCCCAACTGTGCACGTCGAAATGTCGACGTGCAGAGATGGTACCCTAGAAACAGTTAACGTGCACAGATGGAAGCCTCCCAACTGTGCACGTCGAAATTTAGACGTGCACAGATGGTACCCCAGGAACAGTTCACGTGCAGAGATGGGAGACTCCTAACTGTGCACGTAGAAAAGTAGACGTGCACAGATGGCCTGTGTACAGTTGTGCATGTGGCCAATAACGTGCACAGTTGTACCAGTGGCCACCGACGTGCACAGATGGGCTCGTGCACAGTTGCTCCGTGCAAAGTTGTACCCTTCCCGTCATTTTATTGTTTTAATCCTTAAAAATAGCATTGAGAACATAAAAAAATGGAATATTGTGAAAAAACACACACGAGATGAAAAAGAAATGAAATAGGCAAAGTTTTTATGAGAATGTGCCCACTTATCGGGCTGATTTTTTCTCTGTTAATGTTCTTTTTTACGAATGAAACAGAAACTACACAACCTATCAAAAAGTGACCCATAACAAATTTGTAGATCTTTTTTGAGTGCACAATTTTAGTCCAGTCATCATTTGTAGTATCTTGCATAGTTTGGCCGTAAAATTGAATTTCTGGATTTTTAATTATTTTTTGTGCAATAAAAATGCGAATTATCGATTTTTCAAGAAAATTCAAAAAGTCGTTATGATAATCTTGTAGGACGTGCAAAAAGAAACATTTTTCTTATCTGGACTTTTTTTCGTAAATGCGCTGTTTGGCTGAAAATGTTAATTTTCGTTTCTTTTTTTAGATTTTGAAAATGCTGTAACTCTGATAATTTTCATTTTTTCGAAAAATGCCATGGGAATAAATTGTGTGAATTTTTGAGTACTATGAACAGCCGCACATATAATTTTCAAATTTTCGTCCAAAATGGCTGGCTAACGAACTTGACCTTTAGTTTAGGAGACTAAAATAGTGTACCAAAGGACAATCGAATCGATCAATTATTTCGAAAGCTATCGTGCTAACAAACTAAAAATCTATAGACTAACAGACACATTCGTAAAAACCTGTTTTTTGGGTTCAGGGGGTCTCAAAACGTGGACATTTGACAAAAACCAGGGGGATCAAATTTTACACAAATCAAATACCTTCTCTAGATGAGAATGTAAAAACGAATCTGACAGTAGCGCACATCGAATAGCGGTTTTTCGACGTTCTATCGGCAGGTCGATTGAATCGAATAAACCGATCCAACGAGAGCACCCTTGAAATGTTA
Organism: Andricus quercusramuli; assembly: GCA_932178445.1. Lineage (NCBI taxonomy): Eukaryota > Metazoa > Arthropoda > Insecta > Hymenoptera > Cynipidae > Andricus > Andricus quercusramuli. The sequence goes on from CAKNXH010056723.1 coordinate 42,051, forward strand.
GTTGTTCGACATTTTATCAGCAGGTCGATCGAATCGAATAAACCGAACCGATGAGAGCACGCGTCAAATGTCGAAAAATCGACATTTCATTAGTGGGTCAATGGAATCAAATAAACTGATACGACGACAACACGCGTCAAATGTTAGATTTCTTTATTCTGAACCAGTTTATTTACCAAAATCATCAAAACAAAAAAGCTCACAAATCAAAATTGGATTTCCAACTACTTGCTTTCCGACTCATTGGAGACTAGTACATAACAAAAGAAAAAAGAGAGGTCTACTGAAAGAACGTTTCAAAGTACGTGTTTTCATAATTTTTTCCATTCCTTACACAAATATTTTATCCCAAGTTTGAGGTTGTATTTTGACTTTAATATTTTATGGTTTCTTTATTCATAACAGCTATTATTTATTTATATAAATTTTGAAAACTTTTAGTTTAAAATGTTCTTTCAGCAGACAATAATATTATATTTTTTAAATTCAGAATTACGCAAAAAAAAACTAACCACTACGTAAAATATTAAATTTTTCATTTTCAAACTGAGTGACTTACACTTTTACTTTATTAATAAACTGTAAAATTTTATTATTATTTTGTGCATTAAGAGCATTTTTTTCATTTATCCAATTTGAATTTTCACTATACTTTGACTAGAGCAGTTGACACTACCTAACGGCTGTAAGCTCCCCTATCTCTAGATGGCGAGACGAGCACGCTACAGTTCTCGCTGAAAACATCGTATCTCCATCTTCATTTAACTATCTCCATTTCAACTCACATAAAATGTGAGAATGCTTATAAAGAGGCATTTTCGTGTTTGTGACGTCATGGCATGTCAAAGAAGAGTAATTTCGTGCGTTTTCATTCACATCGGTTGGAATGCGCCATTTTACACTCAGTCCATAAGCACGTCCATGAAAACACGTATTTTCAAACAAAAATTCTCAAAATATTTCAAGCACAGTCACTGCTGATTCTGAGAACAGAGAAAGCATAGTATCTGCCCTAATAGCACGAAACGTTCCGTGGGAACCTTCGGCATGTTCCGGGAACGTTTGCGGAACGTTTAAAATGTCCGCCGCTAAGAGATAGGTAAAAATGGATGTCATTTTTTAGTTTTGAGTACCGCATATACTACACTATAATATGATATCCATATTATAAACTGATATCAATGTTGACCATCTCCTAAGGTTAATGCGATATTTATTGACAATAATAACAATAACGGTAATTTTTGTTTGGAACGTTCCCAAGCTGCAGACATTTCACATGATCCGGGAACATTGCGTGCTACCAGGGTCATGACAACCTAAAGTCGGGGCCAAAAGTCGAGACCCCTCACTTTCTTTGATTGCAACTCCCTCAAAAAAATCTTTGAATTGTTTAATAAAAAGCATCTGAAAGCTCAAAGTCTTCCGAATTCAGCGATATGATAACCTTTATCCTAAACATTATTTGTCAATGGTTTAGAGGGCTAAACATCCCAAAAAACGGGGTGTTCCGGCCTCCTATTTCCAGCATCGGCTTTCACTTGTTCTCAGAAAGCGGTGGACGTTAGGAAAAACGTGAAAAAAATTAACAAATATTCTCTCAACCTTTTTTAATAAATACATTTTTCAAAATTCTGAAACATTCAATCGTTTACTTTTTCTGGGGATTTATTTACAAATACTTTATCATGAGAACGAATGAAGATAGGAAACCGTTTAATGGCTCCAAACGTGCAGTTTTGTAATGCGAGTGCAGTGCAATGATTAAAATTGTGATACAATAATTTTTACGCAAGAAATATCAGTTCGAATATTTTTGACTTTATTCAGTATTGGCACGTGGGCGGCACTGTTGGTGGAAAAAAGTACCCTTTCAATGACAACAATAACTCCTGAAGCAAGCCGACTCCCCTGACAGATGTGTCAACAGAGTTACTATTGTCGACGAAAGGATACTTTCTTTTTTATCACTTGACCCGCTGTATGGCCCACGTGCCAACACTGATTAAAGTGAGAAATATTCAAAAAGATATTTCTTGCGTAATAATGATTTTATCATAAATTTGGTTGTTTCACTGCACTCGCATCACAAAACTGCACATTTGGAGCCATTAAACAGCTTCCTATCTTCATTCGTTCACAAAGTACAGTATTTGTAAATAAATCCCCGTAATGAGTAAATTATTGAATGTTTCAGAATTTTGAAAAATGTAATTGCATAAAAGAACATTGAAAAAATATCTTTAATATTTTTAATTTTCGTAACGTCGACAGCTTTCTAAGCCCTCTAACTATTGAAACAAATTGTTCAGGATAAAAGTGATCATATCGTTCAATTCGGAAGACTTTAAGCTTTCAGATGCTTTTTGTTAAACAATTCAGAGATTTTTTTTGAGCGAGTTGCAATCAAAATAAGTGCGGGGCCTCCACTTTTGGCCTATTGTAAGATAATGCGCTCTGCGGCACCTAACAGCATTTATTCTGAACTACTGTGTCGTGGGTGTGGTGAGCCCACACTTGTAGTTATTTACTACAAGAAACTATCCACCTAGAAACACTACCCGAATCGGGAAGTGTCATGCCTACCCCAAAAGGGAAATGGCTTAATGGTATACATATATACATACTGAAAGTTGGAAATCAGAAATTTACTATCGAAAGAAATATGTATTTAGAATGGTCCATTTTTTCATAAACTAAATAAACGATTCATCCAACGTATTTCATAAACATTTAATTCAAACAAATGTTGTTTGCACTGAAATAAAGGTATAATTGAAAACAATATGCCAAAATGTTAAATTAAAAAAATACTTTAACGACATATAAATTTATTTAATAAAAGCACTTCCTTTGTTCAAAGAAATTTTTTAAAATTTATTAATTGCAGATTGTTTATTCAAACTAAGATTTCTTAAAATAAAATAGATCAATATGTACTTGAAAAAAAATGTTAATGCATATATAATTATTTAATGGCACTAATCATGTCAACTCTTAGCATCGGATGAGTATTTTTTTTCAATTCGATGAATATGAATATATTACTTCAAATATATGAATATGAAATCGTTATTCATCTGAAGTAACCAAATCTTTGGTACAAAGAAAATAAACCAAAGAAACGCATTTTCATGGATCCAGTCATATTTTTTTCAGTTTATTCTTTTTCTTATAATCGCGAGAAAATAATACGCATACTTCATTTGATATAATACTTTTGTATAGGGGAGTAAGCACCCTGAAATATCACGTTCAAATACATTCAAGTCATTGTTGTAAATAACAGAGAAATTGTAAGGCTTAGATGTAGGAAAAAAGAATTGCTTACGTCTATAGGTAATGTTGTAAACTCTTGCTCTGTAATTCGCAAGTAGGATCGATCTGCAAAAAAGGAAAGATTTAAAAAGAATCATTAATAATTATTATTATCTATCCCAACAAAAACATTACGTGTGAAAAAATCCTGCTAAGTACATCGATATGCATTTTATTTATTTATGTTAGTGGCAGCCTACGTTGTGGGGTGAAATAGCGAAAATTATTCGAACTATTGGAAAAAATTATCGAACCGAGATTTAGTGATACTTTTGAATCTTGGAAAGTACAAAAGGTAAGTACAAAACATCTCTTGCCAAACCTAACCCAACAAAAGTGACAGTTGTTAGCATTATTTGATTACGTTTTTTGCACTTGTCTTCTGGTTCATTTAGTGATACCAATAAAAATAAACAATTGTCAATGTGACCTACCCTTTGCAGTCCACTCTTAAGAAACGCACCGCGTAGCAAAAAGTTCTTTAATCTTTCTAAATGCAAAATGGAAAGCCTTCGACTTCAAACATACTGTTAATTAGGTTTCAAACTTTAATTACAATGTAATAATCTCCCAAGAAACAATTTTAGTTCGATAAAAACTGTTCATATAAGATACTCCTATTTGTCTTTTTCAAACCGAAGATCAGTTTTTTTGATCTCATAACATTTGTTACTCATAATTCATCGACCAAATTTTGCCCAGTTATGCTCAAATGTTGTGCCAAATATTGTAAACAGAAACTTTACGAATTTTTTCACCAATATTCTATTAAATTCATATGTCCTACTCCCTACTCCTTAAAGTGACTTACTCTTGCATACTTTCCCTTACATTTAAAGATCTAAATAAATAAATGAAGATTGATTTCGGTCTAAAAACATTATATTCAGTTTTTTCTGCTTTCGCTCCTTGAAATATCAATACAAAAATTAAAGCAAAGAATTTTTTGTTGCGGCCATTTTTGGCCATTAGAACTAAAATAATTATCTGACATGACCACTAAACACTTTTTTCTCTAAATATAATTAACATAGTATTTTATCTACGGTAGAAAGATAATAACACCGACAATTAATCAAATTAAAAACTGTACACCGAGTGACAAGAAAAAATCTTTAAAGTCCAAAAATACACAATTATTGTAGTGTAAGAATAATTATATAGGAATTCAAAAGTAAATTTTGCTTATTATTTAACTGGAAAAGATGCAGGCAAAACAATTGTTGTGAATTGTGACAAAATGAGTTAATAAAATAATGAAAACCTTAAACTTTAGAATTGAATTAAATGTAAATTTTCATTAAAACGTTTTATATCAGCACAAACCACAGCCACGTTATAATCAAATTATGGAGATTTCGATAACCAAACTCAGCAGAAAGTCAATATGATTTTGATGAATAACACAGGTCGACAAAAATGACATATTTGTTGTACCCAAAGACATAAAGACACACTACCCATTTCAGTTTTTCTTCGCCGTCTTTGCTAGTTTTTCATTGTGAAACTGGAATGGTTTAAGTGCGATATCTCAGAAAAAAAAAATCGGATCGAAAATGGAAATGAAAGATAAAAAGGAGTACTAAACGATGGCGCTTGCAGTTTTTATAAAAAAAATTGCTGATCCTGTTATATTGCCTCAAATATGACAGAAAATAGCCATTTTGCACTTTTAGGTTAGGATATCTCAAAAACCTGACGTATAGAAAATATTTACACAAAGGATTCGTTTTTAGGACAACAAAATCCTTTGGGGTCACATAGTCCGGTCTTTGGGTAAAAATTTTGTCTGCCTGTATAATTCGTCAAATAGTGAAAAACTTCAACTTTACCATACAATTAAATATAAATTATCAATTGAACTCTATTGGGAAGTATACAAATTACTTCAGTTATAACTAAATTATGCAAAAAAATATTTTAGGATTTGAAAATATTTACAAAAACCTTAAATTTATGTTGAGTCTTTCAGTGCAGACGCATAAAAATAAATTCCAATGCCCTATTATTGCATTAGATTTGTTTAGTTAATTTAATAATTGTTGACAAGTTACTTGTCAGAAAGCTTCTGTCTTACCGACGGTGTAAGAAAATCAGTGCCAAGGATCGTAGTACGATGTCAAATTTTACATAAAACTAATACCTTCTCGTTATGACAATGTAAAAATCTTCCTTTAGTGTAATATATTTCGCGTATTTTTAGAGTTCTACCAGCGTAAGGGACGGGAATTAAAGTATGAGGAAAACCACCCTACAGTAGATAATCTTACTTAAGTGGAAAAATCGCAAAAAATGTTCATTACCTTTTGTTAGTACAACTTTTCAGCAGGAATACTATATTTCCTGACGAAGTTTCATAAAAATTTTATAATTAATTTAAGAGTGAGAGCAAAAAATTATTTTTCAACCTAAAAAAAAATTCGCCTCTTCATTATTAATACTTTTTGCCTTAATGAAACATTTGTGTGGCATATGTTTATATATTAGAATCAAAGCTTGAAGTTTGATAAACAATATTTATTGATACAAAGCGTGATTTTTTTATTATCCATAAATATTTGAGGACTTTTTATTGGACATTACATTTTCGAACAGCAGATAATCGCCAAATTGCGAAAAATGTCGCTGTCAAAATTGGCAGCTCTGCGACTGTTTCGCAGTTGCTTTGAGTTAAAGGTTGTGTTTGTTTGTTTTGATTTGTGCAGTTTTTAAATTCAAGTTATTGTCAAAAAACAAGAAAATAGAATAAATGATTAGTTATTAAGAAGCACATAAATTTTAGTTGTGTTAAGTAATCTTTCGGAAAAGACACATTTTTAGGATCAAGGAATTTAAAAATATTGAACTTTTTACATAATCACAAGTCAGGTTGAATGGTTATTATTATTATAGATCAGCAATTCGAACTCGAAAGTTCATTGCCTCATCTACCCGAGACCGCCACACATCTCTGTCCTGTGCATCCTCCATCCAGTTTAAGTAATCATGTCCTAGTTCTTTTAGATCCCTTACATTTTTCTCTCATCTGTTTCTCGGTCTGCCTAGGGGTCTCTTACCAGTCGGTCTCCCTCTTAAAACTTTCGCCACTGTTCTTTTATTGCCCATTCTTACTACATGCCCCGCCCATCTTAATTTGCGTGCTTTCATTACCCTATTAATATTTGCTGACCCGTAGAGGGCATGCAGTTCATCATTATGCAGTTTTCTCCATTCGCCGGTCTCTTCGTCCCTTTTTGGACCATAGATTTTTCTAAGTACTTTATTCTCGAAAACTCTAAACCTTTCGTCAGCGCCCACGTTTCACACCCGTACATGACGACCGGCATTATTATCGTTTTGTAAATTCTTACTTTGACGTTTCTAGATAGCGATCGCAATTTTAGTAGCGTGTTTGCTGCATAATAGCACCCATTGCCGGCGTGCAGCCGCGCATTGATTTCCGTTTTAATCTTATTTTCGCTAGTTATAATAGACCCGAGGTATTTAAACTCGTTAACCCTTTCGAATTTCATATTTCCAGCCATTAGATCCCCGTCTTGATTACTTTGTTCGGATCTGACGACGGTCATATATTTTGTCTTCGATTCGCTAACTTCCAAGCCAATATCTTTGGCTTTTGTGATCAAGATTTCTGCATTCGCGCGCGTATAATAGAATCGTAAGCTTTTTTAAAATCGATAAATAGTTGATGTACTGTTTCATTAAATTCCCATTTCTTTTCTAACAGTTGTCTAATTGTAAACATTTGATCGCTTGTAGATCGGTTTCTGCGGAATCCACACTGGTAATCCCCAATGATTTCCTCGGCAAAAGGAGTTAGTCTACTTAGGATTACATTAGACAGGATCTTGTAGCACGAAGGCACAAGCGAAATTCCCCGATAATTATTACAGTTAGTTTTATCGCCTTTTTTAAAAATGGGAATAATGATAGAGGTAGTCCATTCCTCCGGCATGCGTTCTGTTTTCAAAACTGCGCGTATCAATTTACAAATTTGCCTTGTGAGGCAAGGGCCTCCATTTTTTATGCCCGCGGCTTTGTTATTTTTCAACTTCTTTATGGCCATTTCTATTTCTATATCAGTAGGATCATCAATTAATATATCAGCAGTGTGGATTTCGCCGAGATTACCTTCAACGGGGGCTTCGCGTACGTTTAATAGTTTATCGAAATAGTCTTTCCATAAATTCAGTCTCTCTGTCGCATCGGCTACTAAAGTCGGCGTCAAAAGTACGCGACCCTCACTTTGATCGCTTGCCGCTCGTTCTACAAAAATCACAGAAAATTTTGGCTGGGTGCACGTGAGAGCTTAAAGTCTCACGAATTCAACGATATGTATATTGTTGTTCTAAAAAATTTTCTGCGAAAGCGCTGATGTAAAACGTTCCAAAAAACAGGGTTTTTGAGGCACTTTTTTTAAGCCTCGACTTTCGTGGCTTCCCAAAACGAGCTGACAGTCTTAAAAAATTTGAAAAAATTTACAGATACTCCTTAAGGTGTCTAGAATTCGACGCAGTTTTCCAAATTTCGAAATATGAAATTGTTTACTAATTGCAGACCATTTTCCACAAACATATCATCTTGGAAGTTAATAATGATTGGAAGTTGTTTTATGGCTTAAAATGTGCAGTTTTGTAACATGATTCAAGTACACTTTGAAAAAATGAAATTAGATCAATATTTCGCGAGAAATTGCTTGAGGAATATCTCATGATTTAATGAGTATAAAAAGTGTTAGAAAAAAAGTATCCATTTCACAACAATAGGGACCTCATAAGGAGGGGGATACCGGAACACTCCCAGGTTGCCCAGGTCAACAGCCCCGGAATTTATTTGAATACGACTTTTGTCACTGACAAACGAATAATTGTTTATAACAAAATCTTGCCGTTGCCAATTTTTAATAATTTTGGCCCATTTTTTAGTACTTTCCTGGCATAGAAATGTTTGTCATTGCTATAAGTACATGTAATATATTTTTTATCAATAAACAAATAGTTTTTCAATAATTGTTTATAACAAAGTTTTGGTGTTACCAGTTTTGATTAATTTTTGGCGATTTTTTAGTACATTCATGGCATAGAAGTGATTGTAATTGATACAAATATATGTAATATGGTTTATGTCAGTAAAAAAAAATAGTTTTTTAATATAGTATAGCTATAAGTATATGTAATATATTTTTTATCAATAATTGTTTATAACAAAATCTGGCCATTACATCTTTTAAGTACTTTTTGAGTAATTTTGTGGCAAAAAAGTGATTTCAATGCATTTAAAATGTATAATATGTCTTTTTTACTGGTAAACAAATAGTTTTTCAACTATTTTTTGTAACAAAATCTTTTCATCAATAATTTCTATACACTTTAATCCATACTTACCTCCAGGATACTTGTAACTGGCACTGATTGTTCTATAGATAATAAATAACAATCATAATATATCATAATAATCAATTACAATCACTTCTATGTTATGAAAGTACTGAAAAATCGCCAAAAATTAATCAAAAGTGGTAACACCAAAATTTTGTTATAAACAATTATTGAAAAACTATTTTTTCATTGATAAAACATATATTACATGTACTTATAGCAATGACAAACACTTCTATGCCATGAAAGTACTAAAAGATCACCAAAAATTAATCAAAACTGGTAACACCAAAACTTTGTTATAAACAATTATTGAAAAACGATTTGTTTATTGATAAAAAATATATTACATGTACTTATAGCAATGACAAACACTTCTATGCCACAAAAGTACTAAAAAATGGGCCGAAATTATTAAAAATTGGCAACGGCAAGATTTTGTTATAAACAATTATTCGTTTGTCAGTGGCAAAAGTCGTATTCAAATAAATTCCGGGGCTTCGTACTATCAGAACGTTAAGATATTGAGACGTCGCTGCATTTTTCCCTCCCAGCTGTTGGACCTGGGAGTGTGCCAGTATCCCCCTCCTTAAAAGGTCCCTATTGTTGTGAAATGGATACTTTTTTTCTAACACTTTTCATACTCATTAAATCATGAGATATTCCTCAAGCAATTTCTCGCGAAATATTGATCTAATTTCATTTTTTCAAAGTGTACTTGAATCATGTTACAAAACTGCACATTTTAAGCTATAAAACAACTTCCAATCATTATTAACTTCCAAGATGATATGTTTGTGGAAAATGGTCTGCAATTAGTAAACAATTTCATATTTCGAAATTTGGAAAACTGCGTCGAATTCTAGACACCTTAAGGAGTATCTGTAAATTTTTTCAAATTTTTTAAGACTGTCAGCTCGTTTTGGGAAGCCACGAAAGTCGAGGCTTAAAAAAAGTGCCTCAAAAACCCTGTTTTTTGGAACGTTTTACATCAGCGCTTTCGCAGAAAATTTTTTAGAACAACAATATACGTATCGTTGAATTCGTGAGACTTTAAGCTCTCACGTGCACCCAGCCAAAATTTTCTGTGATTTTTGTAGAACGAGCGGCAAGCGATGAAATTGAGGGTCGCGTACTTTTGACGCCGACTTTAGATTGCTATTTTCGTCCCTCATTACTTCCATTCTACTTTAAAAGCCTTTCTTTATAAAATTGATTCCCCTGTACATCTCACGCGGGTTATTTTGTTTATGAGGCGCTTCTATTGCTAGTATTTTATTCTTTTCCCACTCCCTTTTCTTGGATCTATAAAGCCTATTTGTACTTTTATTAATCTCGAGATACTTCTTATGTGTTTGATCGTACTTATTTTTTAAACTACTTAGTCTGGCCTTCCGACGTTTTTCAAACCAAAGTTTGCACTCATCGTAAAACCATGGTTTGCTTTTGGTTACTTTCTTTAGACCTATAGTAAGTTTCGCGGCTGTCTTTATCGCATTTTTCATGTTGCTCCACACGGTTTCCGGGTCCTCCTCGTAATCATCGTTACCGTCCCTCTGTTCTTGGACATCGACGAACCTATTAGAAATCTCAACTTGATAACTTAATGCTTCTGTTGGTGTTTTAAGCTTATCTATATTGAAACGGACTACTGGCTCTGTGCGGCTTGTTTTCTTACTTAACGCTAGTCTAGATCCCAGTTTTACTATCACGTGAAAGTGGTCCGAATTTAAATCCGCTCCCCTGTACGATCTTACATCGTGAATGTTTGTATGACGTCTTCTATCAATTAGAACGTGATCAATCTGGTTATGAGTGATACCATCTGGTGATGTCCAGGTGGCCTTATGTATATTTTTATGCTTGAAATATGTGCTTGTGACAACGAGGTTCTTTGAAGCTGCAAAGTTTATTACTCTAGTTCCATTATCATTACTGACGTCATACAAACTTTCTGATCCTATTGTAGGCCTATACATTGGTTCTTTTCCAATTTTCGCGTTGAAATCTCCCAATACTATTTTTGCGTCAAACGTTGAGAACTTGTCAAAAACCTGCTCGATTGTTTCGTAAAAAAGATCTTTAGTGTCTTCGTCTTTGTCCTCGGTGGGGCAGTGCACATTGATTAATACATGTTTGCTTGAATTACCCTTTAGTACAATGTATGATAACAGATCGTTAATGAATTGCATGTCGATAACCGCTTGCGAAATTCGTTTATTAATAAGAAAACCGGTCCCCAGTCTGAACTCCTTTGCTCCCCCATAGTAAAAAGTATATTTATCCTTAGCAAGTGACGCAAAATCGCCCGGCCAGCAGGTTTCTTGAAGTACTATTAAATCAGTTATGTATTTATTTGCTATCCCAATGAGTTCGCTAAATCCGCCAGTATTTAGACTACGCGCGTTCAGAGTTCACACCCTTAGACATTTTACTCTAGTTTTTTGTTTTTGCAAGTTAGCCATGGTAGTTTCAAGATAATCCGCACGTTAGGATCCTATTGCGATCGTAGGTGAGTCCACTGTCCCAGGAGTGATGACCCCCATACCTCCCTAGGTCTAAGTATGGGAGCTTTCCGACTCTGACAAGGACCATGTCAACATGTCGTCAGACACATTGCAGTTTCATCCTCGTATCCTAACATCCCCCTGCAAGGCAGCGCGCCTACTGGCATCAATACCCCTTTGGCCCTATACAGGCGAATCATTCCACACATCCCTTGCGGGCAGTGTCATCGCTGCGGTGTCCGATGGGGCAGCAGGATTTTTTCCTTACAAGATTTTTAGTTTTGGGTCGGGTAGTGTTTTGTTTCTAGGTGAATATTTTCTACGAGTGTTCAGCTCACCACACCCACGACTGGTTCCTATCGTCTGTCCGCGACTGCTTATTCTTGTATTCGCAGTTAACCTGAGGGGCTGTTCAGCCTTACGGGCCGTTCCTCTATCCGCAACCCGAGGACGCGCTGCGTCGTGGTGATAGGCACCCACCGAGCAGCAGGTTAAATGGTACGAAGATTAAAAATCTCGTATCAATCATACCAATCTCATGGAATATCAGAGATAACAAAAATGTCAAAAATGTAAGCCTTTATGATTTTTGTACAATAATCATAGTTTCAACGATTATTTACTCAATAAATTGATATTAATTGTGAGTATAATAATGATAAATTATAATTATCGAGAATTAGGTATTCTGTCATGCCCAGGAGCAATACGAGAAACGATTATCTATTGATGGATACAGGTATCAAAATCGTACCCTTATCCGTGTCTAATAAAAATGCTTAATACAGCTAATTGACTAATTTTGTGATATTTTTTCCCATAAGAATATTAAATTAAATATTTAAGCTTCATTTCAAAAAGAAATTTTAACTTTATTTTTGGAAACTGATGCAGTTAAATGCTGTTGAATTTTTTTATCAACTGTAGGCCGGTTACCCCTAGACATATTAGGGACAACTCTGGCTTTGGTAACACTACAACTGGGCAAGGCCCGGGAAGTTTGATTAAATCACATATGTTTGCGTTCCGACTCAGTAAGAAGGCTTGAATTGAAAAGAATTCAGAATTTTCGATTCCAACATAAAAATAAAAATGTTATTCTGTTTAATACCTGATTCTCCCACAGAGCTCCAATCCGCAAGGGAGTAATAGATTCTTCAGTAATTTAATTCCCTACAGTTCCCATAGCGGGAAAAAACTCTTTTGACATTATTTTGTGTTCCACAAACAAGACAAAATTTTCATTTATTTAATTCCTTCTAGTTCCTTGAAAAAATAACGGTATCAAATTGTTTTCAAAATTTCGTAAAGTAGAATATATTTTGAATTCATATAATTCCTTCCATTTTCTTCCGAAAATATTTATAAAAAATTGTTTTGAATCCCGTACAGTAGAATACATTTAAAATTTATTTAATAGGGTCATCCACAAAAATTTGGCATGCCTTATAGTTAAGTTTTGTATAAACTTTGACTCCAAAAGAATTTAAATATTAAATTAAAACTTAATTTTGTTTATTTGTTAATTTATAATAATTTATTAAAGTGACAAAATATCAACTGGAAATGTCGATGTTTAAAATGAAACCCCTCATAAAACGTCATCATGGCTTGAAACACGTGGTGTGACATCACACACCTTCAAAGCTAAAGGAAATACATGGCCAGTTTGATAAAAACAATCAAAATAATCAACCATTAATGTTTTTTTGGCTTAAAGGATTTATTTTTATGGAGTATCAGTGTGCCTGGATACGTTAAAGCTAGTTCGGATAATTTTCCAAAAGTGATTACACTTATTATACGTGATTTTTCTGCGAAGTGCTCCAATTTCAACGTTGCTGAGACTCGAGCACGGAGTAATAATAAGAAGACCGATCACGCTGTAGAAACCGTCTCGAGTGTTGACTGCGTTAACTGCACCTTTATAGACAGGTTCAAACGTGAGCATGCGATTGGTTAAAAGTTTGTCACAAGGACAACCGCAGGATTTTGCCGGGAGCGGGTGCTAATCTGAAAAACTGCACCCCCTCCCAGCGAAATCGCGGTAAAATTTCAGCTGAAACCACGTCTCACGACCGTGAGATTGGTGGTTACAGTCTGCGATTAATTCAATACGATGATCCGGCAAATGTCTCGTGCACCCTGAGGACACGGAGCGACCCAAGGACGACCGCCTTCTGCATTTTACCCGCAAGTGTCTCAGCATTTTGTTGACACACAGGGTTGCCTATTAACCAGGCTATTAACCAGTGAAACTTTGGCACCTCCAAGAGCGCCGATGATTAAGACGATTAGCTTAACAGAATATTCGGGGTATAACCATCGCAACTCCCTCATAAGATACATCTCTTTCTTTCTTTTTTCCTTGACTGTGACATTTTTGTCAGCTGGTGCCGAAAATTCGATAACGAACATGGTTCGTTTCTCGAAGTCAAGGAGAACTATGTCAGGCCTCGAGTGCGCAACAGAAACAATTGTCGGGAATATGAAGTTCCAGTATATAAGGCACTTCTCATTTTCGACAATTGACTCTATTTCCCTAGGAGCGTTTAGCGGAGCGGTCTTTGAGCCAATTCCGTAAGAGTGACGAGATGGTTATAAAGCACTCTTAGTGCCACATTGTGCCTTTGGATGTAGGTCGTTCCCGCATGAGTTGGACAACTAGACAGTATGTGTCCTAGATCAGACCTGCCCAACTCGGCGAAATTCCCTTAGGGAACACATGTTCCGCGATCCCTACTCTTTCGCCTAGAGAGCGGAGTGGTGGTAGACGAATGCGCGTGGTAGACGTGTATCTCTCCTCTGTGACGTACACGTCTACCACGCGCATGCGTCTACCACCACTCCGCTCTCTAGGCGAAAGAGTGGGGATCGCGGAACATGTGTTCCCTAAGGGAATTTCCCCGAGTTGGACAGGTCTGTCCTAGATGCTCGGGGTGTGCATGACACGCTCTGCAGCTATCATCGGGAATATCTAGGCTCATAATGTGGCGACGGTATGCTAGAGTGGAAATGACACCGTCTTGACATGCCAAAATGAAACCCTCCGTGCCCGACTTCAATCCGTATGATTTAAGGAAAGCATTAAGCCAACGGCCATACCACGCTGAAAAAACCAGTTCTCGATAGATCACTGAAGTTAAGCAGTGTTGGGCGCGGTTAGTACTTGGATGGGTAACCGTTCGGGAATACTACTAATTGCGTGCTGTTGGCGTGTCATGGGTGTGGTGAGCCCACATTTGTTGTTATTTACTACGAGATCCACCTAGAAACACTACCCGAATTGGGTAGTGTCACGCGTACCCCGAAAGGGAAATGGCTTAATGGTATACATACATGCGTTAGCTCATACGACATCGACTGATCCTCCACATTTCTGTGGAAGATGCCGTGCATCCTCTTGTCGAGAAGCTTTTCGCGGAAGTTTTTCTCCTGTGCTTTCTCAATCCGAGCCTTTAGAAGTGAGTATTCAAGATGGATAAGATTTGATGCATTTACTTTTGAGCAATTTCCGTCGTCTTTTTCATTTAAATAATTACTAATAGACAATTTGAATATTTCCCATGACTTTTCAAACAATTTTTAATTGTTTAAACAAATGTAACTTATTTAAACAATTATTTATTCCCAAAAAATGTAAAAATAATCGTATTTTTTGATTGAAATGTAATAGTTTGTCATTGTTTGCAGTAGTGATTTTTTTTAAACATTAAGTGAATATTTAAACAAAACCTTATTGTTTATTCTCAACATTTCTAAAAATTGACCCAGAGATGTCCAGTTTTTGTCTCAAATTAGTATCCTATGCTACTTGTTGTTGAATAATTATATAATTTGTGTACATATCTTTTAATGCTCAATAAATTTCTATTTGTTTAAGCAATTTTTATTTGCTTAAGCAGTTTTTTTCGATAACTTTAAAAAAATAAAATAAAATACATATAATTATTTTTCTGACTGTATAGTGAATTCTGAATTAAACATAATATTGAATGATTTCAAGGAGTAGTGAATTCTGTTAAAAACGTCGTGTTATTGTTTAAACAATTTTGATTAGTTCAAGCAGTTTTCTATTAAAAAATGTGGATCAATAATATAAAATATTAAACATGGAATGATCTTCGTAAATATATTTTAATACATATATATTTTTTCTGTCTCCCAATATGTCAGATTGATATTCATAAGACTTTAAAATGCTATAATGAAATATAATCTAAATCCATTTCATATGCAGTCCAATTATGAAGAAATATGAAGAAAGCAATGATAAATACACTTTTATAATTCAAATTTTATTATGACTTTGATGATTTATTTAATAATGCGCCAAAGATCTAAACCATCCATACTCAATTTGAAGGAAATTTGAAGAAGAAAAAACAATAATTTATTGTATAAACAATAACATAAAGTTTTTAGCATAATTTAATACTCCTTGAAATCATTCAATATTATGTTTAATTCAGAAAATACGATTTAAAAAATACTTTTGGAAAAGTAATTGTTTAAACAAATTGTATTTGTCTAAACAATTAAAAAAATGATTAATATATTCTTTCTATACACTATACAGTCAAAAAAATAATTTTTTATTTAATTTTCTTAAAGTTATCGAAAAAAACTTCTTAGGCAAATCAAAATTGTTTGAACAAATAGAAATTTATCAAACATTAAAAGGAATGTATGAAAATTATATAATTACTTAACAAAAAGTAGCATAGGATACCAATTTGAGAAATAACTGGACATCTCAGGGTCAATTTTTAGAAATTTTGAGAATTAACAATAAGTAATTGTTTAAATAATTACATAATGTTTATAAAGAAATTACTGCTCCAAGCAATGACAAACTATTACATTTAAATCAGAAAATACGATTAGGCTTCTGTTATCGGTACCGATCGTGAGAGAACTCGTTTGTGTCAAGTGTTGCGTTTTTTGGCTTTGGTGAAGGGAATCAGCGTGTGTGGGTGCAGAAAGGGCAGGGAGTGTGGAGAGCAGGTGTAAAGGAAGAAGGGTGAGTGAAGGCAAGTGTGTAAAGGGTGGAAATAAGTTGTGAGAAAGGAAAGTTGAAACGTGCAAATTTTGTTTTGAGGTTAGGTGTAGAAAGTAGTTGTCGGGTAAGGGGGGCACAAGAGGTAGGCAGGTGAAGAGAGGGTAGCGTCGTGGAACAGTGGGTAAGGTTGGATACTGGGATGCCGACGGTAAGAAGTCCGCAAACGGGCGCTAGAGGGCAGGGAGATGAAGAAGCAAGGGCGGACGAGGTTGTGAGCGCGGGTGGTAGGGAGAAGGAAGAAATTGTCAGTAGCGAGGAGGAGGCGTTCGAGACACCGACCAGGGGCGGCTCGACAGAGAAGGGGATCAGGCACGAGCCAGAAACGAGGGAGACCGTCGAATTTACAGCGCCTCAACAGGCTAGGTAGCGCAGGCTCTAATAGGAGTCTGGACGAATGGCAAAAAAAGGTGAGCGCGACTAGCAGTGAAGGGGAAGATAAGAGAAAAAGAGAGGAAGGGGAAGATGATTCTGAAATGGATAAGGATAACAAAAAAATTAAGATCAAACGAAAAACACCAGACAGAGAAAGGCGGGATGGGGGGATGTTTGAGAAGCTGGAAGCCCTCATAAAAGGATTTAGAGAGGAAACAAGGAAGAGTCTAGAAGATATGAATAGACAGGGGAAACAAGTTAGGGGGGAAGTGAGAAAAGTAAGAGAAAAGTGGGAAGAGTGGGATAAACTCTGGAAAGAGGAGAAAGACAAGGTATGGGGTAAATTAGAGGCCATAGAGAATAGACAGAGAGAGATTGACGAACAGACAAATAGGGAGATAAAACAACTGGAAGAACGGGTAAGCAAATTGGAAGTTAGGAATGAGCATATGGGGAAGGAAACAGAGAGTGCGGGAAGAGTAGAAGGGAGTGATAACGGGCAAAATGAGAATGAAAGATTGAAGAAGAGACTGAGTGAGATTGAAAGAAGGTTGGAAGGGGAAGAAAGGGCGAAGAGGAAAAATAACATAGTAGTCAAGGGATTGAAAATAGAGAGTGAAACAGGGGAAATTGAAATCGAAAATCTACTGAGAGATATTGGAATTCGGGTAACGGTAGAAGGAGTTAAGAGAGTAGGAATGACGAAGGAAGGAAAAGAAGGAATGTTTGTAGTAAAAGTAGGGAGTGAGGAGGAGAAAAAGAAAATTATGGAGAACAAAAAATTATTGAAAGGAAGAAGGGAGAGAATTGAAGAGGATTTGACTTGGAGGGAGAGGAAAAGGAGATGGCAAATATACCAGAGGGCATGGATAGAGAGGAAAAAGGGGCACATGGTATGGATAGGGAGACACAGATTATGGATAAATGGGGAGGAATGGTTCTGGGACGAGGAATTAGAAGAAATAAGGAAGAAGGGAAAAAGAGTTGAGAAAGGTAGAAAAAAGGAAGATACAAAAGAGGTCAGCGATCAAGCCGAGGGGTTTCCAAAAAGCAAGACGGAAGAAAAGTAAGGAGGATAGGAGAGGGAAGGGATGGGAAAAACGTAAAAATAGCTTTCTGGAATGTGTCAGGCTTGAAGAACAAGAATGAAGGTTTTTGGCGGGAGTTAGAAAAATGGGATGTGATTATGATGAGTGAAACCTGGGCAGATGAGAAGGATTGGAAGGGGATGAAAAGGATGTTACCTAAAGGGTATGTGTGGACAATGCAAGAAGCAAGAAAGGAACACGTTAAAGGTAAAGGGATGGGCGGCATGGTCTCAGGGGTGAGAAAAGAACTGGCAGCAAAAGGGAGAAAAGAGGAGGATAGGGAGGAAAAGGATGGAACAATGGTAAGAAGGATTATCATTGGAAAAGTCAAAATAGTGGTGGTTTGTGTATATAGAAGAAGAGGGGAAGAGGAAGGTTGGAGAGTGATGAGGAGGTGGATGGAGGAAAAGAAGGAAGAGTTGGTTCTGATAGGAGGTGACTTGAATGCTTGGACTGGCGAACAAGGGGGAGAGACTTGGGATGAAGAAGAGGAGGCCTATATAAGGAACTCCAAACATAGGGAGATAGACAGGGAGGGGAGGAGATTACTAGAAGTAATAGGAGAAACAGGATGGTTCATATGTAATGGCAATATGAAAGGAGATGAGAAGGGAGAGATCACATTTATAGGTAAGGGAGAAACGGTAATAGGCTACATCCTGGCGGAAGAAAGAATAAGGAATATGATATGCAGTATGAAGGTGGGGAATGAGATAGGGTCCGAGCACTTCCCAGTAATAGCGACACTGAAAGGTGGCGTCTACAAGCGTGGCAGAGGGAGAAAGGAAAGAGGGGGTGAAAGGAACACGAAAATGGGGAACTGGGGGGTAGATAAATTAAAAGTGTTTGAACAAAAAATGGAAAAGGAGAACGTTGGACATGAAAAGGAGGAGGAAGTAGACTTGTTGATTGAAAGGTTGAAAGGGTCGATTAAGAAGGTAAGGGATGAGATAGGTACGAAAGAAGGAAGAGAAGAGGGAAAGAGAGGCTGGTGGGACGAGGAATGCAGGGAGAGTAAGTCGAGAATGAAAGAGTCTGTAAGAAAATGGAGGAAAGGAGAAATAGAGAAGCTGGAGTACAACAGGAGAAAAAGAGAACATGAGAAGATGCTGGAAGAGAAAAAGCAAAGGGGAAAGGAGAAATACAAGGACGAAGTAGAAAAAACAATCAAAGAAGGTAGGGTCTGGGATGTGATAAACAGGGAAAGAGGAGGAAGGAAGGGCGTGAACGAAGAAATAGAAATGGATGAATGGACGGAGTATTTTAAGGGTCTGCTAGGGGGAGAACAAAAAAGGATCAAAGGGGAAAATAGAAAGACAGTCCAGGGAGAAGTGGAGGAAGCGAACGAAATAACAAGAGAAGAAGTGAATGAGGCGATAGATAGACTGAAAAGAAACAAGGCCACAGGAGAGGATGGTATGGAGAACGAAGCGATAAAGTATGGAGGAGAAGGGATTAGGGAAGTGATGTGGAGGATATGCAACAAGGTCTGGAAAGGAGAAGGGTGGCCGGAGGAGTGGATGACAGGGCTGGTAGTACCGCTTGTTAAGAAAGGAGAGGGTAAGAAGGTAGAAGAGTACAGAGGGATCACTCTCATGCAAGTGGGCTATAAAATATACACAGAAATTCTAAGAAAAAGGTTAGAGAATCAGATAGAAGAGAAGCAAAGTATCCCACACAACCAGACAGGATTTAGAAAAGGGATGGGGACAATAGACAATATTTACGTACTCAACTACTTGGTTAACAGAAACTTAGGGAGAAAAAGAGGGAAATTAGTCGCTTTGTTTGTAGATTTCAAAGCAGCCTTTGACTCAGTAAATAGAAAAGTATTATGGCAGGCAATGAAAGAGAGGGGAATAGAAGAAGGGTTGGTGGAGAGGATAAAGGAAATTTTTACTGAAACCAGGATTAGGGTGAAGATACGCGGGGAAAAAGGGAAGGTTTTCTGGACAGGAAGAGGTCTAAGGCAAGGGTGCCCGTTGAGTCCACTACTTATTAATTTGCTGCTGGCAGACCTAGAGGAGAAGCTAAAGGAGAAAGGGAAAGGGGGGACGATCCTGGGTAATAGCAAACTATACTCCCTAGCATACGCGGACGACGTAGTTCTAATAGCAGACGATGAGAAGGGGATGAACCTAATGATAAGAATTTTCGAAGAGTACGTGGGAAGAAAAGAACTGACGGTGAACGTAGGGAAGACCAAGGTGATGTGCTTCAGAAATAGAAAGACCAAAATAGGTTACGTTTGGAAGATGAACGGACAAACAGTGGAAAGTGTAGAGGAGTTCTGTTACCTAGGTTTTTGGTTTGAGTCAGGAGGGGGAAACGATTTGCAGGTGAGGAAAAGAATCGAAAGTGCGAGTAAAGTAATGGGCCAAGTATGGGGTATAGGAAAGAGAAGGTTCAAGGACGATTGGAGAATGAGGGTTTGGTTGTTTGATGCGTTGGTTTGGGCGGTGTTGTGTTATGGAGTGGAGGTTTGGGGATGGAAGGAACATAGGAAAGTGGAAAGCATACATGAGAGATTTCTGAGATGGGTAATGGGAGTTAGTTGGAGTTGCCCAGGATACATGATAAGGGAAGAACTAGGAAGGGAAAAAATGGTAACCAGACAAATTAAGAGAGCCTGGAGGTTTGAAGAGAAGCTGAAAAGGGGGGAGGGGAGTAGAATAGCACAAGTATGCTTGGACGAAGTTCTGAACAAGGAGACGAGAGGCAATTGGGGAAATTCAAAATGGGAGGAAGAAAGGAAAAAAATGAGGAGTGTTTGTGATATACAGGAAGGGGATCTGGATTGGCAGAACATAGAATTAGAGCTATTAGTAAGACAAGGAGAAGAGAGATGGAGAAAGATTATGGATTCGAAGTACAATAGATGGTATATGATGGTCAAAGGGGTGACGGAACCAGAATATTTGCAAAAGATGAAAAAGGAAGATAAATGGAATAGGGTGGTATGGTTTAGAATGGGTGAAGGAGTGAGAGCTTGTAGATATTGGTTGGATGAAGAGGACAATCTGTGCAGAGTATGTGGGTACGAAGTGGAGTCATGGGCACATGTGTTAGAGAGGTGTACAGGAGAGGAAGATGGACAGTTGAGTGTGGATGAATGTGTCAGATGGATTTTGGATGGTAATGGACAGGGAGTGATGTGGATGAAAAAACTGGAAGAAATAAGAGAAAGCAAGAGATCAGGGCAGAGCCAAACGGGTAATCCTGTGTAAAGGAAAGTAACTTGTGAACATTTTTAAATCGGTGAAAATGCATTTGATGGTAAGAGAAAACGGAAGCCCGGGAAGATCGCTCATTGTCTGTAGTCTAAGTGTAGTACTAATATGATTGTTATTATGTAAGGCGTTGCATTAGAAAATAAGTAGCGGTTAAGGTAGACTAAGGATGAAATGTAAATATATGTACAGGGAGCGGAGGCCCTCAAACCCGTAAAAGGGAGAGTTCAAATATACATACATACATACAGAAAATACGATTATTTTTTACATTTTTTGGGAATAAATAATTGTTTAAATAAGTTAAATTTGTTCAAACCATTAAAAATTGTTTAAAAAGCCATGGTAAATATTCAAATTGTCCATTAATAATTATTTGTATGAAAACGATGACGGAAATTGCTAAAAGTAACAATAATATGTAAAAATCTAGTATTTTTTTTATTTTGGTGTCATATTTGGGCGCTGTGGGGGAGTAAGGGTGATTCAAAAATAAAAGTTATTATTATGCTTTTATTTCATAGGTACTCTTCTTCAATCCCTAAAAAGATTAGCACGTTTCGATTAAACCCTGAAGTATGGGTTCAATTTTTCGAAAATCCAAAATTTCCTCATGTTCATTAAATGAGAATTTGAAGTGCCGGTGGCACGTGTTAATATTCGAATTTCGAGAAAAAAATTAGGGATTTTTTTTCTCCGGAAATGGAAACTTTTTGGGGGGGACTTGCCCTCTAGGGTGAAAAAAAAAATTCGCAATACATTTTTGGACCACCCTACTATATATATACACACGTATATATATATATATACGTGTGTATATATATATACGTGTTGAAATAATTTTCCTGGATTTTTGACAGGGGTGTTCTTACATTAAGGCACATAATACTATTGTCTTTTCGACATTATAAAGACATCTTTAAAGACTATATTCGTGATCGAATTCTCGGCTCCGTCCGAATACAACATCACTGCAAAGGAGAAAGAAAAAGAGGAGAGGTATCAAGACCTGAAAAGAGAGCTGCAACGACTGTACCCAAAATATTCGGTACGAGTAATTGTCCTTGTGATAGGTGCTCTCGGAGGTGCTAAATTATCACTGGTTCGTAACCTTAAAGCCATACCCGCGTGCCAAAAATATGCCAAGGCACTTGCGAGATGGATGCAGAAAGCTGTCATCCTTGGGTCGCTTAAAGTCCTCAAGACACACGAGGGTTTCGCCGGCCTGTCGTTGTGATTTCGTCGTGCCCTGTGACCACCCATCTCACAGATGTGAGACGTGGCCATAGGTGTATTTTACCGCGGTTCTACTGGGGGTATGATTAGTGATCTGAGAGCATATGGGGATGGCAACTAACACTTGCGGCCGCTAGGGTCGCTAGTGCGTCTGGGGATGTACACGGCGCATCTTCTGCTATGTTATTCGAATTCTGCAGTGTTGAGGTGTTTCGATCTTTTAGCATTATTCGCATTATTTTTAAAATGCGAGGTATGTGTGTGGCATTCGGGTGCACAAATGAAGGAGGACATCGATTTCCCATTGATAAAAAACGGAGGAAACAGTGGATAATAGCCATTAAACGAGAAGGTTTCTGTCCGAGTTCATCATCGCGAGTGTGCTCGAGCCACTTTACTAAAGAAGATTATTGCACCGAAGGCTTTTACTCAGGTTATTTTTTGTTGAAAAATATAAAGAAATGTACAGAGAAAAGAGAATTTAGCCTCTTTTCCCAACAAAAATTGACCGTAACAGTCCTAAATCTGCAAACCATAATACGAAAAATACGTGCGCTAGCCGTATCCGCGATCTGTCAAATCGCTATTATCCCTCGATTCTTCATTTGACCATTTTTGTTAAAGAATTAATTCATGCTTTGTGTAGTCCATTTTCGATGTCATATTCCAAAAATATTGATTACACTTTTATATTAATTTTGTTTTCATTTTTGAACACTTTAAGACTGTTGGCTTCAAGCTCATCTAACCTCAAAATTCAAGCGCCTGATATGACCCAATTATTAATTAATAATTTTTACATAAAATAAAATTTTCGAATATTCAGGTTAGTTGAGGTTACCATTCGGAATTTTCATTTTACGCTTCGTATTCAAACAATATTTAATGTTTGTATTTATTGAGTGCAATTGCAGGCAATTGAATTCTGAGGGTACAGGTTGAGCCGAGAAGCCTTAAGCAACCTGCCGTGTGTTTTTCATTGCTTTAAGCGAATAAAGAAATGCAAAAACTTTGCATATCCATCGATACTAAGGTGGCCTTTATTTTTAACTTTTCGAATTTCTCTGCTCTCACCCCTCAGTTTTCTTCGAATGCCCAAAAAAAAATCTCCAAATTTGAGCAAAATCGGTTAATATTAGGGGTGCCACAAAGACCACGAAGTTTCCCATTGATTTAAAATGGGAAAAAGTCAGCTTTTTGTAAATCTAATATTTAAACGCGATAATGTTACAAATAATTCCGTGTTTCAGTATATTGTTCAGAATTCGTCAGAGAATGAAAATCAATCATAAATTTTGAGGTTGAATAATTTTCAGCCACTCTTATGGGTCCCCAAAGAAAACCCCATAGTGACAAATTTGAATTTAACGTATAATTGCGGTTTATTGGCGCTTTTAAAACGTTCTTTAAAAATAAATAATCATTAATCGGTCATTTAGAAATACCCAGTAATTTGTTTACTAATATTCAATTGTTTAAACAATTTTGATTTTGTTTAAACAATTTTAATTTTGTTCAAATATTTGTTTTTTTTCAGTTAACTCGCAAAATGAACGTATTTTCTAGACTTTATGAGTTATGTCATCAATAATAATAAAATAATTTGTTTAAATAATTTTACAATTATTTAAATAATACGTATTTGTGTAAGCATATATTTTACCTAAAAAAAGCAAGAGGAACATTTTATATCACTAAATTTTCGACAAATTTTAATATTTTCAAGTACTAATTTGTTTATTATGAATACTTGTGGATGTATAAAAAAATTAAATTTGTAATTGCGCGCGTAAAACGGAAAATGCTCATGCACTGACCACACTCGTACTTTGGGGACCACGAGCCCAATATATGCATCCCACGCATATACATTTAAAATATGTACACGTGAGATGCACACATGGGCGCGCAGTCCACAAGGAACGAAGGTGAGTGTGGGACTTACCAAACGGCACCTACCCATTAAACCTTAACTCCTTTTCCCGCCAACCCAGGACTCCGGAACCGCTTATCGCATTACTTCAGAGTCCCAGGCCAAAGGCCATTAAGCCGTGCTTCGGCTTCTACTTTTACCTGCCAGCTTGGCATTCTTCAAACCATCACCCAACCAAGATGCACGCATCGTCCTCAGCGGTGCGGTGGTACCACAACCCGGGCTCGTCGGCTATCGGCATCCTGGCTGGCCGATATTCTTTAGCTTGGTCGTCCTTGAGGTTTCCTCGATAAGGCTGCCTCTCGGAACGACCAACACCTCATAGTCCCGGGCAGATGGTCCGTCCGGGATTTCTCTCCTTTAGCGGCGCAGAGGTAGCACTGCGGCGCACTTTCGCACGCCGCAGCCCTATGGCCCTCTTTGCCGCACCTCCAGCAGGCCTGGGTCCGGTCCGGACCCTTGCATCCCGCCGGAATATGGCCAAAGCCCAGGCAGCGGTAACACCTTGCAGACTCTGTCTTCCTCCGCACACGACAGGACACCCACCCCACTTTGAGGTGTCCCGTGCGGAGAAGTCTCTTCGCCAGGTCCTCCTTCATTTTGACAAAGGCCTTCAGATTACCTCTGAAGGCCTTCCTCGTCATGCTAACCTTCACCTTTCCCGTTGCTGCTTTCCCGAAAAGCTTTCGGACCGCAGCCTCCACATCTTCTGCATCCATAATAAGGTCGAGGTCCAGGACCTCAACTTCGATGCGAGGAACGAGATCGCGTACGTTCCCCCTACTCCCTATTGCTTCCTTAATGGCCGCAAACAGCTTTGATCTGCCGTCCGCAGCCGGCCCTACCTCCACCAGAACCTCTCCCCTTCGGGTCTGCCTGACCCCCCTGATTTTTACGCCAAGGGTGTCAGGCTTCACCTTCTGCTTGAGGTTCCTCAGGACCTCCGCATACCTCGAACCCTCAGCCGGTCTTATCAAGACCGCCTCGGGTCGGGCTCTCTTAAGTTTCTCCTTCTTCGTGTGTGCAGGTGTAGAGGCGATCCCCTCCACATCCACGCCCTTCAGAATCGAGGACGCCACGATGGTGTTGCGTGTCCTCGGCTTCTTCTTCTTTTGTTTTGAGGAGCCAGCCGCTACGGGACTCAAGGTGGGCTCCCTCTCTCGCTTCCGCTGATGGGGAGTGGGAGCTTCCTCGGCTTCTTCAGTTTGAGTACCGTCTTGACTGTACTCTTTGCTCACATTAACCATCCCCTTGTGCTTCTTCACTACTTCCTTTGCAGTGTATTTTATCGCGTCTTGGTAGCACGCACTAACCATGCGTATGCTGTAATGCAGACTCTGCAGGACTTCCCTCGCCTTATTCAGTCCATGCCTAATAGGCATGAACATGTTCCTTTTCGTATCGCAGAAATCTTGCATTTCTGCCAGTACAACCTTCAGTTCATTTACATGATCTTGACAGACCTTCACATTTGCTTTAGCCGATATTCGGTCTTGCCTAGCCGGCGTCTTTTGGTAGAAATCAGAGATCTCCACCACTGCGTTCAGATCAGCTCCCAACTCCTCACATATACTCCTATTTCCTGTTTGTAAATTATGCGCCATTTAAATTCCCACGAGTAGATAGGGAAATAAAAGTCCACCCCCGCAGAGCCCCGCATGCCGGGGTAAGGTTTGTATACACTAGAAGGCAATCTGGTATCCTAGAGACACCGTTAGTGACACCACACCCCTGGTGCCATGCAGCCTTCGGCACGGTGGATTAACGCCTTGGCTTGGAGGTTTTTCCTTCGGGACCATCCCTGGACATTACCTGCGACTGCTTATGGAGTAGTGTAACCGTATTCAGCAGGAACCCTCGGTACAGGGCGGCAACAGGAAGAGGTCGTGGTTTTTTCTAGGTGTGCCCTTCACCCAGTCTGTTTGGTCCGCGGGGCCTATTTTATTTCAGCCCTACCCTCTGTTTCCAGCGAGCATTCCTCTATCCGCCACCCGGGGACGTGCCACGTATGGGTTACAGACTCCCACTGTGGGCGCGCCCATACCTTAGCGCCTGCGCAAAGGTATATCTGCATACGCACTACTGCCCTCTACGTGATACATAATATCGCGCAATCTCCGCATGTGAGTAACTGTTTCTTTGTTCCTACGTTGCTGGTGTTTTTCACGCAAAAGTTGCAATAGTCTCTCGCCCCTTAAGGGCCCTGCAAATCGAGCGTAAATCGTAGATAATGGATTCAGGCCAAACGGCGAAGCCATTTTGTCTGATTTTTTGTGTAAATGATCTAAAGGGTATATAGACTGTCGGTACAGCTCGCTTTTTTCGGAAAAAAATCTATTTTTCATGTAACAATGAAAATAAGAAAAATTACTTTTTTGTGGTACAGTGTTCTACTATTAAGCAAAACATGTAGCAGGTAAAGCAGTTAGCGTGCTAAAAATTCTTTTGCGCGACCCTAGCGGAGGAGGGAGAAACTACTATACATTCAGGGACGAACACACCGTATACGAAGACTAGGGGCCCCTACCCAAAGGAGTGGGTAAATTCCCAAAAGGTTTGTTGGGTGGCAAACTTACGGCGAAAGAAGTACCTTTTGTACATTAAATGACAATATACAAGCTTTCTGTATAAACGGCAGATTATACAAACGTGTACCCTGCCGATTAGAGAGCACTGAAACAGCACTGCCCAGTGCTGTTTCAGTGCTGCTCGTTTAAAGCTACTCAGATTTCAGTTTTAAATGCCTGCAGAAGTTCCCTTTATAACTGCGAATAGGCTACCAAGTAGACCAGCTGAAAGGGATTAAAAATTAAAAAATAAAATTTGTAAAATTTTGTAACCCTTCCGATGAAACAGCACTGAAACGGCACTGCCCAGTGCTGTTTCAGTGCTGCTCGTTTAAAGCTACTCAGATTTCAGTTTTAAATGCCTGCAGACGTTTCCTTTATACCTGCGAATAGGCTACCAAGTAGACCAGCTGAAAGGGATTAAAAATTAAAAAGTAAAATTTGTAAAATTTTGTAATTACCTCTGCGAAAGTTATAAATTCAGAATCTACAAGTTTAGATAATTTCAGATATCTAACTTTTTGTTTGAAAAATTTAAAATTGGAATAAATATAATGTATCTCGTAAATGAAATGAGGTACGCCAAAACATACAACATTTTCGAATTCAACTTCAGAATAGTATATTAGTATATAATTTATAAGTATATAATATATATCATAAGAAAATTCATAAATTAAAAAAAGTGTTAATAATTTGAAGAAAATTTTAAAAAGGGATTCGGGTTGGTAGCGGCCAACTACTGTAAACAACTCTGCCTGTCCGGTACGTGACGAATACAATAGGACCATTATATGACCGTCGCATCACCCTCAGTGCCGTTTAGGTGCCGAAATCAGCAAAAACAGTCACTGAAATCGCACTGGCAGCTCAGCGCCATTCGCCAGTGCCGTTTCAGTGCTGTTTCATCGGCAGGGTAAGATATCGATAATATTTGTCACCCAATTTCCTCTGAAAATACCAGATTGATTCGCATTTGACACAAACTGTGCATGTTTGCACAACTCAGGGGCTGTCGCTGCAATAACCGGTTATAGAAGTGTGAAGCACGTGTAGTTGTTGAAATAAAAAGCAAGTTCTGCTACTTTTTTCTACAAAATGGCCTCCTTTCAGCTAATTTGACTGTACTTTATGTACGCAGTTGTACGTGATTTTCGTGTTCTTTTTAAATGTTTCTGAAAATGTTATGAAATCGGTGCGATATTTGTGAAATCATTCGTATTCGTTTGAAATCATTTACATATGTGAAATCGTTTGATATCTTTGCAATGTTTTGAAATCTCTGAAATGTGGTGGACTGTACTCTTTTTGACATGCTTGGAATTTTTTAATTGTTTTACAATCATTACGAAATGTCTATGAAATTGTAGAAATATTTTTTACATCTTCCGGAAATCTGTTGTATTCATTGTAAATTGCTGAAATTATCATGAAGTTCCTAATTAAAAAATTTGACATAAAAAAAAACGAATTTTTCTGTCGACAAATGTCTGATTAATACATTTCTTTATTACCTTTGATTTAAAAAAATCATACAATGTATCAACTAATTATGAATGTTGTTGAAATTG
>CAKNXH010056726.1:6759-20673 GCA_932178445.1 Andricus quercusramuli
CCCCCCCCCCCCCCCCCATCTTACTGTACGTATTTTTTAGTTTCCAAAAATATGTTACTAGTTATTGCTAGCAGAATTAAGCAGGGTGTCCAAGAACTTCATTTTCGAAATTCCCTTATTTTTCCTTCTCTAATTTTTCATTTTTCTTGATCATTGACATTCAAATACCAGCATTTTAATCTTGAAATACTTTTAACATAGAATCTTTTATGAACGGAATAAAAGAGAATGTCAGATACATATTAAAAATTTTCACACTTATTAATTTATTTCAAACCAAAAAATGTATTTTCTACTCTAAAAGATGACTTTCTAACCAAATACTTGAATTTTCAACAAAATAATTAAATTTTTAACCTAAAAATTGAATTTTCAACCTAGAAATATAAAGTCCCAATAAAAAGTGTCATATTTAATATTTCAATTCAAAAAACATGAAATTTATACCAAAAAAGGTTTTTTAAAACCAAAAAGACGAAATTTCAACAAATAAAGCATTTTTTTAAATTAAAAGAGCACCTGACCGGAAATCAGTTGATCTGGCGTTCAAATCCCAGTGGAGCGAGAGGAGTGAGATCTTTTTTCCTGAATAAATTTTAAAGAAAGAATTTTCACTAAAGGAAGCAGATTTTACCTAAATTGTTGAACCTTCAAGCCAAAGGACGAATTTTCTCTACAAAAATTGAATTTACAAACAAAAAATATGACATCAGCAAAAAATTATTTTCCCACGGAACTGATGCATTTTTACCCAAAAAAATGAAATTTTAAACCAAGAAAATTATTTTTTTTTATCGAAAAAGGAGAATTATCAACTAAAAATGATCAATCTTAAAAAAATGGGAAAGTTACATTTTCAGTTGAGAAATTAATTTCAAACCAAGAAAAAAGACTTATCCACTAAGTGATAGATGGGCCAATTAAAATTGGCAAGCAGAAGCCCATCTATCAATTGTTTCGAAGGCGGCTAGTAATATAGTGATTTTTTCGGCGAAATGAGTTTTAGGGAAAAAGAAATTTCGGACAAGTGAATACCTACCTTTCTTAACAAAGTGATTCAACCAAATCTTTCAAATAAAATAGTTGAATACTCAAGCAAAGAAAAATAATTTTCATCCAAAAAGTTGCATTTTCATAAAAAAAAGAAAACTCTACCAAAGCGGATGAATTCATAAATAAAAAAGATTAATTTTAAAAAAATAGTTGAATTTTCTGTTTAAAAAGATTTTACTTCATTTTTTACCACAAAAATATGAATTTTGAACAAAAAGTACGTTTTTTAGGAAATAGTTGAACCTTCAACAAAACAGTAGAATTTTCAACCAAAAGTATGACTTTTTAACAAAATAGTTTTATTCTCAACCAAACAGTTGCATTTTTATTGAAGAAAGATGACATTTCTCTTAAAAAAGATTAATTTTTAATTTTAAAATAAAATTAAAAAAATAGTTGAATTTTCATCCAGAAAAGATTTCAGTTCTCGTTTCAACACCAAAATATTAAATTTAAGAAAAAAGTAAATTTTCTACAAAATAGTTAAATTTTCAACAAAACAGCAGAATTTTCAACCAAAAAGTATAACTTTTCAACAAAATTGATGAATTTTAAACCAAACAGTTGCATTTTTATCCAAGAAAGATGTAACTTCTGCTATAGCAGGTGAATTTTGAAATCAGGAAGACAAATATTCAAAAAAGTGCTAAATTTTCAACTGAACAATTGCATTTTTATTCAACAAAGATGAAATATTTCTTTTAAAACAGATAAAAAAAAATCTTTAAAAAAATAGTTAAATTTTCATCCTAAGAAGATTCCAGTTCATTTTTCAATACTAAAATAAGAATTGTAAACTATAAGTTAATTTTCTCCTAAATAGTCGAATTTTTAACCCAAAAGTATGACTTTTTAACGATATTGTTAAATTTTCAACCAAACAGTTGTATTTTTGTTCAAGAAAAATAAAAATTCTACTAAAACAGGTGAATTTTTTGATCAAAAAGACAAATTTTCAAAAAAAGAGAAACTTATGTTCACATGAAGAGCCACATCAAGTTGAAAATTTGGGATAATAAATAAGATGCACTAAGAAATGCGGCTCTGGTCCTACATTTTTATAATTATGAAAAAAGTATTTTTTGTGAATAATTTTTTTTGCTTTTTTCATAATTATTACAATTAGGACCAGAGCCGCATTTCTTAGTGCTTCTTATTTATTATCACGAATTTTCAACTCGATGTGGCTATTCGTGTGAACATAAGTTTACAAATAAAAAAAGTGTGAGTAAGGTAGGAATCCGGACACATGACCCA
Source organism: Andricus quercusramuli (assembly GCA_932178445.1). Lineage (NCBI taxonomy): Eukaryota > Metazoa > Arthropoda > Insecta > Hymenoptera > Cynipidae > Andricus > Andricus quercusramuli. The sequence goes on from CAKNXH010056726.1 coordinate 9,070, forward strand.
CTCGTCACATGGCCTTAATCGTGAAATTAATATTTTTCACAGGATTCATTTCTAGTTACTCTGTTGGTTCATGGCAAATTTGATTGGTCGAGAACCTAGATACGAACTCGATGTGCCAAATTATTCAGTGGCCATTTCTGGAACTGATAAGCCATCAGTGCGGCGGCGTTTCAAACTAGTAAACTGTCAGTAGCTGAAACTGTTCAGTAAAGGGTTATCTAAACGCTCACTTTTCTGGGGCCTATAATAGGCTCTGTTTGGCTCATAACATGGTTGTTTCGAAAAAAATAAAAATTATTCTATGCAGTGAGAAGATGCTATGGAATAGTAATGAAAAATAATCAGAAAGTTAATTTTCAAAGAAGGTTTACTAACAAAAGTACAAGAGTATGAATATATAGATAAGATTAAATAATAAATTTTAAAATGCTCTTTATGGAAGAATTATTGGAGTTCATTTATTTATTATTATAAGTGAATATCGTAACTGAGGGTAAGGATCAAATCAGTTTGAACGGAATTTTGAAAACTTACCAACAAATTCATTCCCCTGAAGCCGAGATTTTACTCGACACACCTGGCGAAAGGCACACATAAAGTTTGCATTTCGGTTCTTAATCAACCAGATTTGTTATAAACCAATGCAACTGCACTTGAATCATATGTAAAATATTAATTCCACAATTAATTTAAAATCCATGGTCCGTGTGTTTTCAGGGACCCCTTTCTGTTAAATGAATACATATCTAAACTAATTCTATGTTTATGTATCTTAAAAGGTAATTATTCATTTGCCCAAAATTTCATTTTTCCCAAGCATCATTTTTACCATAAGTATCAGAACGTTACTAAACTGGTGATAAATCATTCAAAAATTTCTAGATTATCTAGGTAAAAATTGGATCTTTATATTTTGTAATTTCAAATGAGCGCGGGATTTCGCGTAACGCATGCGCATTTCGGTCTGATCCAAGAATTGGGACCAGTGCTCCGAATTTCTGATTGACTGCATAGCGCGCGCTTATTTAAAATGTTTTAAGGCCATGTGACGAGTGGATCACGTGACCGGATTCCTACCTCACCGACACTTTTTTTATTTGTAAACTTATGTTTACACGAATAGCCACATCGAGTTGAAAATTTGGGGTAATAAATAAGAAGCACTAAGAAATACGGCTCTGGTCCTAAATTTTAATAATTATGAAAAAAGCAAAAAAAAATTATTAACAAAAAAAACTTTTTTCATCATTATTAAAATTTAGGACCAGAGCCGCGTTTCTTAGTGCTTCTCATTTATTATCCCAAATTTTCAACTCGATTAGAAAAGTGTCGGTAAGGTAGGAATCCGGTCACGTGACCCACTCGTCACATGGCCTGTATGCAAATTAATTGTTTCAACAAAATAATAATTAGAAAATGCATAGAAATACATTTTTCATCGCAAAATAAACTTTCGCAGTCACAGATGTAATAATAATTTGATTTCACTGCCGAAAACACATTATTCCTTTGGACATCGAAGAAAGATTTCAGAAGTGAAATCAAATTATTATTTTATTTATGACTGCGAAAGTTTATTTTGTAATGAAAAATGTATTTCTACGCATTTTCTAATTATTATTTTTTTGAAACAATGAATTTGCAGATTTAAAACATTTTAAATAAGCGCGCGCTATGCAGCCAATCAGAAATTCGGCGCGACGCATGCGCAGTGCGATTGGGGAGCAAGATTGGGACTGAAATTGGAACACCTTTTCTAGTTAAACCATGGCGACACTTTTTTTACACAGGACGCTTGGAAACGTCAAGAAGATAATTAATACCTGTTTTTTAAATTAAATCTATAACTGAATGATATGAAAGTTAGCGTGAAGTGTCATTACTCAATCTGAAAATCTTCTGGATTTATTTACAAGCACTAGTGAAATCTTAGTTTCTCAAAAATGGGGGGAGGAGATTTGGTAAGTAATCCTAACCTAAAACTTTCACTTAAATATCGATTTTTTCCATTATTTATTATCTAATCAGGCATTTATTTGATACAAATCTGAATTTTTTATGGAAATATATATCCTTAGCTAAAAAATAACTATACAAATATTTTTTTCTTCAGAAGTTTTTTCACGGGTTTGAAGATAATTATAGAGCAGTTTACAACTTTTGAATACAAAAATCCAAGTTTTTTTGTCAACCAGAATATTTTATATATTTAAATTAAATTTATCATCAAATTTCTTACTTATTTTTATATTATATTTATTGGGATGTTCATTTAAAATTAAATATTTGTTTCTAAAAATCTTAACCCCAAAATTGAGATATTTGAAGAAAATTACCCCTTTTTCATATACATAATTATTTTTAAATTTTCGTAAGACGTTTAAAATGATGTAGTGTGTAAAATTTTGAAAAGAAAAAATTGGTAACTAGATTATTGGGGAAAATGTTTTTAGTTTTTTGTGAGGAAAAAAAAAACTTTTTGTACGTGTTTTACTAAAAAAAAGGTGTCCTTTTTTATATTATATTAAATGTTCGAAAAGAAATTTCTTTTGTCGAAATTAATACCTCGGCAATTAATTTTATCTGCAAAAAAGTAGTTAAGATTCCTGGGAATCTTTCAAAAGATTTTTTATTTAAAAAAAATGAATTTTAAGAAAAACTTGAGAAAGATTTAAAAACATTTCAGATGATTTTTTAAATTAAAAAAAAAGGATTATAAAACAAAATTTCTCAATTTGGAAAAATAATTTTTTTTAAATTCAAAATTGTAAAAGATAAAATTAGGCATTTCTTTGATACAAATCTATGTTTTTGATATAAAAATATCGATATATTTGTGGAAAAAAATTCGTTTCTTTTTAATCTTACTCTAAATTTATAAACTTTGGACCAAGTTGAAAATTGAACTTTTTTCTCGAAAATCCGTTCTTTTCGGTTGAAAGTTAATGTTTACTAAAAAAGATAAATTATTAACTGAAACTTAGATAATTAAATTTCAAGTTAAAAAAATAATTGTTCAACTAGAATAATAGTTACATTTTCAATCAAATCGCTCATATTTCAACCAAAGAAATGATTTTTTTAATTAGAATGATGAATCTTCAACAAAAAAATTAATTATCAACAAAAGAGTTTATCTTCCAACCAAGTAATTTAATTTCCATCCTAAAAGATACATTTTCAACTAAAATAATAAATATTCAACTGGAGTACTTGCATTTTTAACCGAAAAGAAGAATTTTTAAAAACAAGAAGATTAACTTGCAAAGAAAAAGAAAATTGTCCACAAAGAAAAATCGATTTTCAACAAAATATGTGAATTTTCAACGAAATAGTTGAATTTTCAATTAAAAGGACAAACTTTCATCCAAATTGTTGAATTTTTATCAAGAAAAATATCAATTTTCAACCAAAAATGGACATTCAAATTTTCAGTTGAAGGAAATAATTTTGAACCAAACTGATGAATTTTCAACCATAAACAAAAATTTTCTACAAAAAAGGCAAATTTTTCACAAAGTACATAAATTTTCAAACAACTAGTTTAATTTATAATTGAAAGATATCAATTTTAATCCAAAAATATGAGTTTTCAATTAAACAATGAATCTTCTACTGAAACAGTTGAATTGCCAACAAAAATATACAATTTTTACTAAAAAAGATAAACTGTCAACCAAAACTTTAATAATAAAGTTTTTGTTAAAAAATCAAGGTTCGGCCAAAAAAGACAAATTTTCAACTGAAAAAAGAGAATTTTTCAAACAAAAATCGAATAATTAAATTTTTAGTCAAAAAATGAGTGTTCAACCAAAGAGATGAACTTTTCACTAAAATATTATAGAATATTCAACTGGAACAATAGTTACATTTTCAGTTCTAAGAAACAATATTTTTTCAACTAGAAATTAATTTTTGATTAAAATGATGAATCTTCAAACAGAAAAATTAATTTTCAACAAAAGAGTTAAGCTCTTGTTAAAAATTAATTTTTTTAGTTGAAAATTCATAATTTTAATTGAAAAATCATTTCTGGTTGAAAATGTAACTATTTTTTTGAAAATCAATCTTTTAAATTAAAAATTTAACTATTTCAGTAGAAAATTGTACTATTTTACTGAAAATCCAATTTTTTGTTAGTTATAGAATTAGATTTTTAACAGAAAATTGAACTGTTATTTTTTTTTGTTAAAAATGTATCTTTTTTGGATGAAAATTCAACTATTTGATTGATAATTGACATTTTTGATTTAAAAATTAAATTATTCGTTTGAAAATGTATGTACTTTGTGGAAAATTCAACTCCAGTTGAAGATTCATCATTTTAGTTCAAAATTCATCAGTTTGGTTTAAAATTAATTTCTTAAACTAAAAATTTAACTGTACCATTTTTGCTTGAAAATTAATATTTTCTAGTTCAAAAGAAAACAATTTGGATGAAAATTTGTTTGTTATTTCACATTGAAAATTCAACTATTTCGTTGAAAATTCAGGTTTTTTCCACTTTTTCACAAAAAATGGAATGGTTAAACTTTTAGTTGAAAAAATTAATTTTCAATCAAAAATACCGGATTTTCAACCAAAAATACCGGATTTTCAAGAAAATAGTTCAATTTTCAACCTGAGTAATGAATTTTTTACTAAAATGCTTAATCTTCAACTAAAATAGTTGAGTTTTTAACAACAATAAATTGACTTTCACTAAAAAAGATAAATTGTCAATCAAAGCTTAAATAATTAAATTTTAAGTTCAAAAAATTAATGTTCAACCAAACAGATGAATTTTCAACTAAAATTTTGGAATATTTAATTGGAATGAGTTAAATTTTCAGTTAAAAAATGACTTTCCACAAAAGAAACTAATTTTCATTTAAAAAAAAAAACGAACTTTCAAAAACATTCTTACATTTTCAAACAAAGTGATGAATTTTCAACTGAAGTTGGAAATCTTTCCTCTTTTGACCCAAGAGATGATTTTTTAAGCAGGAAGATTAATTTCTACCTAAAAAAAAGATGAATTTTTAACTAAAAAATAACGCTTTTCAACCAAAAAATTAATAATTACATGTTTAGACAAAAAATCAGTGTTCAATCAAAGAGGTGAATTTTCGTGTAAAATGACGGAATATTCAACTGGAATAATAGTTACACTTTCAGTTTAAAAAAAAAATTAATAATTCTCAACCAAAAAAGAAAGAAATTTTCAACAACATAAATTAAGTTTGATTAAAAATGATAAAGTGTCAACCAAAATTTAAATAATTAAGTTTTAGTTAAAGAAAATCAAGGTTCAGCCCATAAAGTCGAATTTTCAACTAAAAAACATCAGTTTTTATAAAAAAATTGAATAATTAAATTTTTAGTCAAAAAATGAATGTTCAGCCAAAGAGATGAATTTTCAACTAAAATTATGGAATATTCAACTGGAATAATAGTTACATTTTCAGTTTAAAAAAAAATTAATATATTTCAACCAAAGAAGAAACAAATTTTCAGCAAAATAGTTAAATTTTCGGAAAAAAAATTCCTTTTCGTCCAAAGAAAAAATAAGCTTTTGATCAAATAGCTCATATTTCAACCAAAGAAATGATTTTTTAACTAAAACAATGAATCTTCAACCACAAAAATTAATTTTCAACAAAAGAGTTTAACTTTCAACCATATGATTTTATTTTCATAACCTAAAAGATAAATTTTCAACTTAAATGATAAATATTTAACTGAAATACTATAATAAATAATATATTATTAACTGAAAAGAAGAATTTTTAAACAAGATTAACTTGCAAAGAAAGAAGATAATTTTCTACAAATAAAAAATCGATTTTTAACAAAATACACGGATTTTCAACGAAGTAGTTGAATTTTCAATTAAAAAAGACCAATTTTCATCCAAATTGTTGAATTTTGTACAAAAAAAAGATCAATTTTCAACCAAAAATGGACTTTCAAATTTTCAGTTGAAGGAAATAATTTTCAACCAAACTAATGAATTTTCAAATAAAATGAAGAATCTTCAACTGGAATAGTTGAATTTTATACAAAAAAGACGAATTATTAACCATGAAGAAAAATGCTCTACAAAAAAAGGTGAATTTTTCATCAAGTATATATATTTTTGGTTTAAAATTCATCTATTCCGGTTGAAGATTCATAATAGTAGAAAAGTAGAAAATTGTACTATTTTGCTGAAAATCCAATTTTTTGTTGGTTATAGAATTAGATTTTTAACAGAAAATTGAACTGTTCTATTTTTGGTTGAAAATGTACCTTTTGTGGATGAAAATTCAACTATTTGGTCGATAATTGATATTTTTTATTTAAAAATTAAATTATTCTGTTTAAAATATATGTTCTTTGTGGGAAAATTCGTCTTTTTGTTAGAAAATTAATCTTTATGCTTGAAAATTCATATTTTCGGAATAAAATTCAACACTCCAGTTGAAGATTCTTCATTTCAGTTGAAAATTCATCAGTTTGGTTTAAAATTAATTTTTTAAACTGAAAATTTAACTATACGATTTTTGGTTGAAAGTTGATCTTTTCTAGTTAAAAATTCACGCATTTGGTTAAAAAATCTAGAAGATTTTAAAGATTTTTTTTCATTTCATAGGATTTTACAAAATATTAGGGAAAATTCAAGTCTTCTTAAAAGATGCTTGGGAATTTTAGAAGTTTGGAAGAAATCTAGAAATATTTCACATATTTTGAGATATAATTCCAAGTTTTTTAATATTTTTAATCTATTAAGAACGTTTTAAATTCCGAAAAATATTTTTGACTGACTCGAATTTGTCTTGGAATTTTGAAAAATCATTCAAAATGTAAAAAAATTGCCTTATAATCTTCTAAATTTTCCCAGAAATTTTAAGAAAATTTGTTTATTCTCTTGAAAGCTTTCGAGATTCTTTTAAAGCTTCTAAAATTTATTATTTGAAATCTTTAGAAATCTTCATTTCTAAAAATCGTTTAAAGTTTAAGATTCTCTTTAAATCTCTTCAGTTCTACTAAATATTTGTTGAATTTACTCGATTTAATATAAATTTTCAATCTCACCAAATTGGACCATTTTGCTTTAAAATCTTCTACACTCTTTTTTGAAATTTTAGGAAATTGTTTGATACGTATAAAAACCTTTTTTAATTTTCTCTTAAACCTTACAAAATTCTTAAAAAATCTTTACAAGTTTTAATTATTTCTGAACATTTTCCAAACTTCTGAATGTCTATTAAACTTACTCAAATTTTTTCTAAGATTATATATAATGGCAAAATTGCTAAATTTTGCTTTAAAATCATTTACTCTATTTTTAACAATTTTAGAAAATAATTTTAAATGTTTTCTAATCTTTTTCAATTTTCTCTTAGAATTAGTTACAAAACAATCATTACAAATTTTCCCATTAATCTAAAGAACATTTTTTTATTCTTTTGACAACCTGCAAAATTCAGTTCACCAAAACATTTTTAAATCTGAAAATTTTCAAAAATTGTCTCAAAGTCTTCAATATTCTTTGTCCACACATTTTTAAATCTTAAAAATTAAAAAAAAATTTTTAATCAATCTCCTCAAATCTTTCATAATTATGAAAAAGCTTCTAAATTTTTTCGAATTCTTCAAAATGTGTTTTTGCCCATAATTTAATTGTTAAAATGTTAAGAACATAAATATTTACCATTATTAAACAATCATTTACAATTTAAATTTTCTTTTCTATCAATAATGTTTTAAAACATTCAGAAATATATTTTTTGACGATGATAACATTATTTACTCAGAAATTTTGATAGACGTATTATGTGAATGCTCCCAAATCACTTTTCTAAATTGACAAAAATTATTAAAATAATGAAAACTTGAATTTTTCTGCGATCGGAAGTAAATTTCCGGGTTTTCGATTAAATTTCCGGTTTCCTGGTCAAGTCGCCATCCTGAAAATATTTAGTTTTTGAATATCGAAAATATGGAAATAATTTTAATTTGAAAAAAAAAAAACAGAATCTGAAGAAATCATGGCATCCTTCGACGATGAAAAACATGGAAAAGGTGTGGAAAGCGGAGCAAATGAGCAGCCAAGAAAAAAAGAGAATTGCAGAATTAAAGAGGGAAATAGAAATGGAGAAGGACAGAGAGGAACTGAAAAAATTTGCCATGGACCAGGGCACAATCGAAAAAAAAGAGGACAAAAAGCTTGACTGGATGTACACAAAACCCAACCAGTCAATCAATCGCGAAGATTATTTACTGGGAAAGGAAATCGATTCAAATTTTGAGAAAGCAGCTCAAGCCGAAAAGGACGCGGCTCTTAATCGAGCTCCCAAAAATCACGTGGAACATGGTAAGCATTTGTAAATTATCCAGAGTCAGTGTATAGAATTCCTGAAAATAAAACCAGAAAATGCTCATATTGCAATTCCTAAAAACAAACAAAAATTTGTTTCTTTGGACAAAAATAAAAAAAGAGGAAAGAAAAATATCTTATTTCTTTCGTCTTTTTTTTTATTATTATCAAATATTATAAATGCTTTCATATTGTAATTTGATAATAATAAAAATAAAAAAGATGAAAGTAAAAAGAAGGAAGGGGATTTGGTTGTTTGCCTTCTTATTTTTCTTTGCTTTTTTTCTGTTTTTGTGCAAAGAAACAAATTTTTATTTTAGGAATTGCAATAAGAGCATTTTGTGGTGGTTGTCCTAATTTGATCGTTGGATTCTTTTTTTTTATTTCCAGGAATTCTATACATTAATCTGAGTATTGGACGTTAAATAGGGTTTTAAATTTGATTTTAATCTGATTTAAAATTATTAAATTTCATATCCAGTCTTAATTTATATTCTTGCTGGGTGATCTTTTTTAGTCGGAAGTTCAACTATTTCGTTGCAAGTTCATGAAATTCGTTCAAAAGTTATATTTTTGTCAGAAAATTGATTGAAAATTTAACTATTTGGGTGAAAATATATTTATTTTGTTGAAAATCTATCTTTTTGGTTGAAAATCAAACTACTTTGTTAAAAATTAATTTGTTTTTTCAACTGAAAATTTCAATTTTTGATTGAAAATTATTTTTTTTTTTGAAAACTTATATTTTTGAGTGAAAAATTCGAATGTATTGTAGAAAGTAATTTTTTTTGCTCAAAAATTCAATAATTTTGTAGAAAATTGTTTTTTTCATTTGAAAATTAGTTTCATGAAATGAAAATGTAGCAATTCCATTTTTGGTTCAAAGTTGATCTTTTTTATTTTGAAAATTCAACTATTTGGTTAAAAAGTATGTAATTTGTTGAAAAATCGTCCTTTTTTGTGCAAAATTAATCTTCTTGCTTTAAAATTCGACATTTGGAATGCAATTTTTCTTCTTTTTTGACTAAAAAATCTTGTTTGTTTTTGAAAACTCAACTCTTGTTGAAAATTCGTGCTTTCGGATTAAAGATTCAACTGTTTTGTAGAAAATTTGAATTTCCACTCGAAAATTGGACAGTTTGGTAGAGAATTCAACTATTTGTCGAATTTTGAACTACTTTGTTAAAAATGTATTTTTTAGTTAAAAATTCATTATTTTAGTTAAAAAAATCTTTTTGTTTCTCGAAACTCGAGTATTTTTTAAATATTTGTTTAAATTATTTTTAAGCTGAAAATGTAACTATTCAATGTTTGGTTGAACATTTATTTTCTTCAGTTGAAAATTCATGTATTGTATTAAAAACAAAATTTGCTAGAAAATTAATCTTTTTGGTTCAATATTACTTTTTTTTTTGTATTGAAAATTAATTTTTCATGTAAAAATGTAACTATATCATGTTTTTCAACATTAATCTTCTTTAGCTGAAAATTCAACTATTCGTTTGAAAAATTTTGTATTTTGTTGGAAAATTGTATTTTCTTTTCCAAATTAATAACTATTTCGCTCAAAATTTATTTTAATTGCTTTAAAACTTAGTTCTCTAACTGAAAATTAAACTATTCTATTTTTGGTTGAAAATTGATCTTCTCAATTAAAAATTCATCTATTTTGTAAAAAAATTAAATTTTTTTTTTGTTAGAAAATTATAAATTAATCTTTTTGTTTGAAAATTTTATTAAAAATTAAAATATTTGGTTAGAAATTAATGTATTTTGTTGAAAATAATTATTTTTTGGTAGAAAATTACTTTTTTATGGAAATTAATTTATTAACTAAAAATTTAACTATTCCATTTCTTGTCCACATTTTTTTTAGACCTTTGATATTTTTGATAAAAAATTCATCTTTTTGTTTGGAAATTTAACTATTTCATACAAAATTTATTTTATTTGGTTAACAACTTATTTTTCTAACTGAAAATTAAACTATTCTATTTTTGGTTGAAAATTCATCTATTTTTGTTGAAAATTGATCTTTTTTGGTAACAATTTAAGCTTTTTGGTTGAAAATTCATCTATTTTGTTAAAAAAATTGGTATTTTTTGGTAACCATTTAAGCTTTTTGATTGAAAATTCATATATTTTGTTAAAAAATATTCTTTTATTGGTAGAAAATTATTCTTTTTGTTGGAAATTTCATTTCCTTGTTTGAAAATTAGTTTCCGTTTTATTGAAAATGATTTGTTTTAAATAAAAATTTAACTATTCAATTTTTTGTTGAATTTTTTTTGTATATACATTTAATCTTTTTGGGTGATTTCTTTGGTTGATCTTTTTGGTTGTGACTGTTTGGCCGAAAATGTAATTATTTCGTTAAAAATTTATTTTACTTTGTTAAAAACTTATTTCTTCAACTTGAAATCAATCTGTTCTATTTTTTGTAGAAAATTTATATTTTTTAGTTAAAAATTCATCTATATTGTTGACAATTTGTCTTTTTTTGGTAGAAATTTAACCTTTTTGGTTGAAAATTTAACTATTTGGTTCCAAATTCATTTTTTTTATTCAAGATTTTGCTGAAATTCGAATTTTTCCTAATTTTGTTAGAATCCTGCATAAGCTTCTAAACCTTCGGAAAATTTTTAAAAATAATTCGAATTCTTCCTATTATTAAAAGCAAAAACATCTGAATTAAGAAAATGAGCCTAAAATCTTCTTCACTTCTCGACGAAATTTTAAAAAACCATTTCAAATGTTTTTAAATTTAAAAAAAAAATATTTTCTTAAAATTAATTTTACAACAAAAAATAATTTTTTAATTTTCCTAGGAATCTTCAGAAAATGTTTTCATTCTCTTTAAATCATTCAAATTTCTTAAATGGCTTCTACATTTTTTTTTAAATTCTTCAAAAATTAACACTTTGTTTCAAAACTTACACCAACTTTTAAATTCTTTTTTTTTAAATCTATATTCATTTTTGAAATTGTAGGAAATAATTTTAAATGTTTTGAATTCTTTTTCAATCTTCTCGTAAAATTTATTTTCAGAATAAAAAATCTTTTTATATTTTCCCAGAAATCTTGAGACAATTTTTTTATTCTCTTGAAATCTTTCAAAATTCTTAAAAAGTTTCAATATTTTTTTCGATATATATTCAATAATCTACATTTTGTTTTATATTTCTTGAAATCTTTCAATTTTAAATTATTTTTGAATATTTGTTAAAACTTCTACATATATTAAGTATCTTTTAAAATGATTC
>CAKNXH010056726.1:29925-44311 GCA_932178445.1 Andricus quercusramuli
TTTTTTTTTATAGAAAATTAGTCGTTTTTATTGAAAATTAATCTGTTTTAGTCGAGGATTCAAATATTTTCTAGAAAATTCGACTTTTTGTTTGAATTCAACCGTTTTCGTTTCAAAAATAAAGACTTTTTTTATTGTAATATTAGCAAGTATTAAAATTTTTCGTTAAGAATTCATCTTTTTTTGGTTGAAATTTCAACTGCTTGGATGAAAATTAACATTCTTGTTGAAAATTCATATTCTCCGGTTGGAAATTCAACTTTTTTCGTAGAAAATTCGTCTTTTTGACTCAATTTTTGTTTGAAGGTCTACCATTTTAGTTGCAAATTTAACTAGTTTGTTAAAAATTATTTTTTATTCTTGAAAATTGTATTCTTTTAGTTGAAAATTCAACCATTTGCTTGGAAATTGATCTATTTTGTTGGAAATTAATCTTTTTTTTTTAAATAAAAAATTAGTCGTTTTTATTGAAAATTAATCTGTTTTAGTCCAGGATCCAAATATTTTCTTGAAAATTCGACGTTTTTGTTTGGTTTCGACTGTTTTTAATTAAAAATTTTTTTAAATGTAATAAATGTTAACTATGTATTACATTTTTCATTAAAAATTCATGTTTTTTTTTAAATTAACATTCTTGTTGAAATTTCATACTCTCCAGTTGAAAATTCGTCTTTTTGACTTGAAAATTCTACAATTTAATTGAATGTTGAACTACTTTGTCGAAAATTCATTTTTTTTAAATCCAACATTTAAGTTGAAAATTCAACTAGTATGATAAAAATGATTTTTTATTGTTGAAAATTTTTTTTTTATTTATTTAAAAAAAATTGTATGCATGTAGTCATGTCTTTTTGGTTGAAAATTCTAATACTTTGATAAAAATGATTTTTTGTTGAAAATTGTATTCTTTTAGTTGAAAATTCAACCATTTGATTGGAAATTGATCTATTTTGTTGGGAATTAATTTTTTTTTTTTTAATAGAAAATTAGTCGTTTTTATTGACAATTAATCTATTTTAGTCGAGGATTCAAATATTTTCTTTAAAATTCGACTTTTTGTTTGAATTCAATTGTCTTTGATTTAAAATTGAAATCTTTTTTTATTGAAATATTAAATATGTATTTTCATATATCGTATTTTCGTTGAGAATTCATCTTTTTTGGTTGAAGGATGAAATAATTTGCTAAAAATTGATTTTTTCTTTTGAAAATGGATTTGTTTAACTGAAAATTTAACTGAATTGATGGTTTTTTTTGCAGAGAGCCGATGGGACACAATTGGCCATAAATCCAAGAAGTTTTTCTCCTGATAGAGCGAGGGTTTCAAAGAAGATTGAAGATAAGGAGAGGAAATGGATTCCGCCGAAGAGACAACAACTCTCTGAAGAGGAAAAGGAAAAGAGAAGATTGGAGATGATGGAAAATGCTTCTTGGCGAGAAAAAGATCGAGAGGAAAAAGTAAGAAGGCATCGAGAAGCAGCGAAAAAGGAAGACGAGAACAAGAAATCGTTTAGTAAAGATTTCTTGAGGTGAGTTTCTCAAATTTTAATGATATATTGAACAATTTAATTTAAAAATAGTAAACAATAGGACTTAAAATGTTGCGTAGGTCGAAATTAAAAATTGTGCAATGGGAAATTAACTTTATTTTCTTCAAAATTTCGTTTTCTAGCGTAATATTTTGAAAGTATTAAAAATTAACTTATATTATTTAAACTATTATTCTTTAGTCTATAAATGATCAACATTTATATTTATTTATCTGGTTTAAAAGTTATATTTTCAGGTTGAAAATTCAACAGTCTTGTAAAAAAATCCGTTGTTTTTGGTTAAAAATGCAACTATTTGGGAAGAAAATTCAACTATTTGGTTAAGAATTAACTATTTTGTTGAAGTTTCATATTTTTGGTGGAATCCTAACTGTTTATTTTAAATTAAGACATTTTTTTGATGAAATATCTATTATATTATTCCATAAAAATTTATTTTTCTTCGTTGAATTTGACTGATTTTTATTTCAAATTAAAATCTTGTTTGTTTGAAGGTTGAACTGCTTTGTTAAAAACGCATTCTTCTTTTGTTGAAAATTCATGTCCAGTTGAAAAATCATCCCCGAGGATAAAAACTTAATTATTTTTTGGAATTTTTCCTGAGTTGAAAATTAATTTTTTTTTTAATTAAAAATTTAACTATTCAGTTTTTTTATTGAAAGTTGATCTTTCTTAGTTAAAAATTGAACTATTTTTTTTCTTTTGGTAGAAAATTAATCCTTTTAGTTAAAAATCCAATTCTTTCGTTGAAAAAATCAACAATTTTGTTGAAAATTTGTTTTTTTTTTTGGGTAGAAAATTCTACATTATTTTAGGCTTTGGTTGAGGATTCAACTACTAAGTAAAAATTCTTTTTTTTTTGTTGAAGATTCATCATTTTAGTTGAAATTCACCTCTTTAGTTGAAAATTTAACTATTTTCTTGGAAATTCCTTTTTCTTTTGGTTAATATCATTTTCTTGACTGAAAATGAAACTATTTAATTTTTTCAATTTATATTTTTTTGTTACAAATTCAACTATTTGGTTGAAAATCGGAAAATGTAAACTATTACATTTTTCGTTGAGAATTATTATTATTTTTTTAATTTCAACTGTTTTGTAGATAATTCGCCTTTTTTGGTAGAATATTAATCTTTTTAGTTAAAAAATCATCTTTTTGGTTGAAAATTGAACTTTTTTGTTGAAAATTAATCTTTTTGCTGGAATTAATCGATTTTTATTTAAAATTAAAATTATGTTTAGTTGAAATTACAACTGATAGTTGAATGTTCATTCAAAAAAGTTACATTTTCAACCAAAAATAGAACAGTTCAATTTTCTGTTAAAAATCTAATTCTATAACCAACAAAAAATTGGATTTTCAGCAAAATAGTAGAATTTTCTACTGGAATAGTTCAATTTTTAGTTTAAAAGATTGATTTTCAACAAAGTAGTTACATTTTCAACTAGAGAGAAATTTTGAATTAAAATGATGAATTTTCAACTAAAAAAAATTAAGTTTTAACAAGAGCTTAACTTTTTTGTTTAAAAATAATTTTTTTAGTTGAAAATTCATCTCTTTAGTTGAAAAATCATCTCTGTGTTTAAAAATTTAACTATTTCTTGATTTTTTTTTACTAAAATGTTATTCCATTTTTGGTTGAAAATTGATCTTTCTTAGTTAGAAATTGAACTGCTTTTTTGAATATTCATGTATTTCGTAAAAATTAGTCCTTTTCATCTTTTTGTTTGAAAATTCAACTACAATTTAGTTAAAAGATCATCCGTCTTGGTTAAAAAATCAGCTGTTTTCTTGAAAATTGGTCTTTTTTGATAAAAAAAAATTAAACAATATTTTAGGGTTTACTTGCGCATCCAACTACTAAATAAAAATTCATTTTTTTGTTTGTTGAAGATTCATCATTTTAGTTCAAAATTCGTCTCTGGCTGAAAATTCAACTATTTTGTTGAAAATTCTTTTTTTTTGCAGAAAATTAATCTTTTTGGGTGAAAATTGAACTACTTCGTAGAGAATTTAACTCGTCGTTAAAAATTAATCTTTTTGGTTTGAAAATTTAAATATTTTGTTGAATTTTTTTAAATTCAGTTTCTTAACTTAAAATTTAACTATTTAATTTTTAGTGAAAAATTTATTTTCTTCAAGTTAAAAAATCAACTATGTATTCGGTGGAAAATTCATATCATTTGTTGAAAATTTGTCTTTTTTGGTAGAAAATTAATCTTCTTAGTTGATAATTTAACTACTTCGTAGAAAATTGAACTGCTTGGTTAAAAATGAATCTTTTTGGTTGAAAATTTAACTATTTGGTAAAAAATGCATCGATTTTGTTTAAAACTCATTTTTATTGGTGAAAATGTGAAAACTGTTTTCTTTGAAAATTCGTTTCTTTGGGTTAAAAATTAATTTTGTTAACTAAAAATTGAACTAGTCATTGTTTGAGCGGAGTCACTGCGTTAATGAAAAGATCAATATTACGTAATAAAAAAGCGAATATCATCTCTTTGGTTAAGAATTTAAATACTTTGTTGAAAATTCGTTTTTTTTTCTGTTGAAAATTAAATATCTTTACTGAAAATTTAATTATTTCATTATTGGTTGAAAACTTATCTTTTTTAATTGCAAGTTTATTTATTTTGTTGAAAATGCGTCATTTTTGATTGGATTCCACTGGTTTTGATTTAAAATTAACATGTTTTTGATTGAAAATGAAACAAACAAAAAATGCATTTTCAACAAACTTGGTTGACATTGACCTACTTTGTTAAAAATTCTTTTTGTTGTTGAATATTTATCTCTTTAGTTAAAAATTTAAGTATTTTGTTGAAAATTATTTTTTTTAATTAACTAAAAATGTAAGTATTCCGCTTTCGGTTGAAAATTGGTTTATTTTGGTAAAAAATTATTCTTCTTGGTTAAAAACTGATCTTTCTTGGTTTGAAATCTTTTTGAAAATCCATTTTTTTAGTTTAAAAATAATTTTTTTAATTCAAAATTGAACTATTCTAGTTTTGGTTAAAAACTGATATTTTTTAGTCTTTTTGTTACAAAATTCATCTATTTGTTAAAAAATTTATTTATTTTTTGTTGAAAATTCATCTCTGGTTAAAAATGTTAATACTTTGTTAAAAATTAGTTTCTTTTTTCTTTTGAAAATTAATTTCTTTTATGTTCGTCATTTTCCAATGGATTTTACTGGTTTTGATTTAAAATTAACATATTTTTTATTGAAAATGAAACAACAAAAAATGTATTTTCAACAAACTAGGTTGACATTGACCTACTTTGTTAAAAATTCTTTTCTATTGTTGAATATTAATGTCAATTAAGAATTTAACTATTTTTTTCGAAGGTTCAAAGTAAGGTAAGAAAATTTAATTTTTCCTCGGAGGAAACTGTTTCTTTAACATAATTTCGATTGTGTAAAGAAAAATATTATTTTTTTCTTATTATTTCTTTTATCAAAAATATATATTCTTTTGATTGCAATAAAACACTGGAAAAAACTTATGGAATTATCATCACCAATTTTCAGTGTAAAATAAAAATATCGAGTAATTTCTTATTTTTTGAGTTTAAAAAAAGATTTTCATTTTAAATGAAAAAAACAGTTGAACTCAAACAAAAAGGACGACTTTTCAAGAAAATAGTTGAATCCAAATCCAAAGAAGATGACTTTTTAAATATCTTTTAAACTGACTCGAATTATTGCTAAAATTTAAAAACATGTTTTTAAGTTAAAATAATTGCCTCCAAATCTTCCAGATTTTTATCAAAATGTTTACAATTCTTTTATAATTTCTTTCTTTTGTTTGAAATTTTTTTTTTTTTCCACTGAAAATTGAATTATTCCATTTTTTGTTAAAAATTGATCTTGTTTTGTTTAAAATTCAACTATTTTGTTGAAAATGCATGTGTTTTGTTGAAGATTTATCATTTTTGGTAGAAAATTTATCTTTTTAGTTGAAAATTAAGTCTTGTTAAAATTTTGACTTTTTGGTCGAATCCAACTGTTGTTCATTTTAAATTAAAATCTTTTTTGGTTGAAATATCAACTATTTCTACCTAACAATATGTTAGGTTTTGGTTGAGGATTCAACTGCTAATTAAAAATTATTATTTTGTTGTTGTTAAAGATTAACCTTTTTTGTTGATAATTAATAAAAAGTTTAACTATTCCATTTTTCGTTTAAATGTTATCTTTTTTACTATTTGGTTTTAAAATTCATCTCTTGGTAGAAATTTCATATTTTTTTGTTAAAAATTTTTGTTAAACATTAATAAAAAATTTATGATTATGCTTTCAGAAAACAACTGGCTGCTGTCGTCGAATTAGAAACAGTCGAGTCGAGAGTGAAGTCAAGGAAAAATAATATCCAGCGTTCGAATCGACACATGAGTACAAATTTTGCAAGGCGGTAGCGTTCTTTTAAAATACGGATTCTACCATAATTTCGCAATTTAATTTTAATTATATTTTTTTAGAAGTATAATTGATCCAACGGTTGAAAAACCAGACTATGTACATTGTACATACATTTTTAAAGTGGGTTGTAAATAGAATAGAATTTTTTAGTTACTAAAATTATTTATCAATCTCATGTATTCGATAAACTTGCTCTTTTTTATTATTATTTTTGTTTATTTAAATACTTTGACGCCCAGATACTTAGATTACAGAAGAGATTCTAGATAATTATAGTTACAACTTGAAACAATAATTTTATTAATTTTATTTTATCTGTTTTAAAATAAAAAGACAGAACCTGTAAACATTGAGTTATCACTCTTTGGATTAATTTGCGTTATCGGTAAATTCAAAAAGCAAAAGAAATAATCAGTGAATAATTAATGTGAAGCAATACAACTTATAATTACTTAACTTAGAATAAAGTGAATAACTTAATTTGAAGCTCAAGTGCGTGGCTGTCGATTTTTGCCCCGATCGCCTTCCCCTTTTTTCGAGGTCTCTCCCCGCCTCCTTTTATTTATTGGATTTCTCGGATCATGAATTTCGAACCAGTCGTCTTCTTTTAAATTCGCATCTTTCGCCAGAACGGGAGTTTTGTCTTCACACTGTATCCTGTGAGCCAGAATATCACCCACTTCTTCCTCTTTAATATCGATTTTTTCTGCTGCTTCTTCGGAATCTTCACCGCACATTTCTTGCATCGTCTTAATTTTCGTCTTAAAGCCCATTAGCTTTTTCATCATCACGGAATCGTCTGGAAGAAAGACAAGTTTCATCATTTTAATGAGGCGCAGGACTTGGAACGGATTACTTTTTAGTAATTTAGTTACTTTTTCGATCGGCGGTTACTAAAAAGTTACTCATTTCATCACAGCGCAAAATGAGCTCAAAAAAGGGGAAATAGGGTGATTTTCTCACCAAAAAGGGGAAAATAGGGGAAAGATTAAACATTTATTTTCATATGTCGAGAAGAACAAACAATCTTTTAGTAAGTCATGTTATATTTTTAAACAATTTTCAATGATTTTTCAATTATTTCTGCTATTAAAGAATTTATTTTTAAAAATTGGATATCATAGGTCGTTGGAAATCCATTCACAGTGATATAAAAAAGTCCAAGAACAAAATAAAATAAGTTAAATACACAATTTTAATATGTTTAACATCCTTTTCATGAATATTTCTCTCCAAGATTTGTCATTTCATCCTTACTATAACTTTTTTTTTTTATTTTCAGAAAAAATCCGAATCACTTTTGAAAGACACTTAGAAGGCGTCGAAGTTTTGACAATATTCAAAATTTAATTAAAATTTGGAGATTAAAAAAAAATTAGAAACTTTTTAAGAATTTTGAAAGGTTTCAAGAGAATACAAAAATTATCTTGAGCTCTCTGGGAAAATATAAATACATTTTTAACTTTTGAAATAAATTTTAAGAAAAAATTGAAAAAGATTTCAAAACGTTAAAAAAAAAATATTTTCATAGGTTTCAAAACAACAACAAAATATCTTAAGATACCTAAAAAAATTTCAAATGATTTTTTACTTTGAAAAATAAATTTTAAGAGAAAATTGAAAAAGATTTCAAAACATTTAAAATGATTTCCTAAATTTTCAAAAAATGATAGATATAGAAGATTAATTTTTTTTTAAGTTCGTATATGTTTAAAACAAATTGAAGGTTTTTAAAGATTTCAAAAAAAAAATTTAGAAAAGTTTCAAGCGAACGAAATTTGTTTCTAAAAATTCCTATATTTTTTTATTTTGTAAAAATAATTCTTAGACAATATTTTTCTAAATATTTCAAAACTTTTCCAATGATTTCCTAAAATTTCGGAGAGGAGTGTGGAACATTTCTTAATTTTACAAGATTTTTTTTTGAATTTCAAGAAAAACTCGAATCATTTTAAGAGATATTTAATACGTGTAGAAGTTTCAAAAAAAATTTCAAAATAATTAAAAATTGAGAGATTTCAAAAAAAAACAATTGTCTTTAGATTTATGGGAAAATATAAAATAATTTTCTATTCTGAAAATAAATTTTAAGAGAAGATTGAAAAAGAATTCGAAACATTTAAAATTATTTCCAACAATTTCAAAAATGAATATAGGAGATTTAAAAAAAAAACAGAATTTTAAAGTTCGTGTAAGTTTAAAATAAAGTGTTCATTTTTGAAGAATTCGGAAAAAAATGTAGAAACCATTCAAGAAATTTGAAAGATTTAAAGAGAATGAAGATTAAAAAAAAAGAAGCTTTTCAGGAATTTTGAAAGTATCGAGAGAATAGAAAAATTTTCTTAAGTTTCTTAGGAAAATGTTTGACAATTTTTTATTTTCAAAAATAAGTTTTGATGAAGAAAAAAGTAGGTATTTAACTTTGTACTTTGTACTTATTTATTCATAAATAATTTATGGAAGTGCTAAAATTGCTTTAATTATTATTGAATAATGGTTAAAATTTCAAATATCGTATATTTAAAGAGAAAAGGGGAAGTTTTTTGAGAATGGGGGAAAAAAGGGGAAACTAAGAAAAAAAGGGGAAGACTGTGCACCCTGTGAAAAGGTTACTTTTGGTTACATTTTTTGCCCGAAATAAGGAAATGAATTAATTCATTAATCGTATTATTTAAAAACTTGTGAAAAATTCAAATTTTTCAAACAAATTTGGCTCTTTAGAGCCGGGAAAATTAGGAGAAAACAACAAAATAATCATTTTTTCGCACGTAAAATGTATAAAAAAGGCTATCAATTGAATTATTATAAAGCCTGATAAAAATCGCAATTTAGCTAAAATTTCTAGTTTTTAAATTAAAATTTCAAACTTTTTTATTAAAATTTTAGTTTAAAATTCGTCTCTTTTGGGTGAAAATTAATCTTCTTGATTGAAAATCATCCATTTGTTTTAAAATACATAATTTTATTTGAGAATTCATCTTTTTGGTTAGAAATGTTAAAAAAAAATACACAAATTTTCAACTGAAAAAGATATATTTTTGGCCAAATAGTTGAATCTTCGAATAAAAAATATGAGTGTTTCACCAAAAATGAAATAATTAAATTTTCAGTTCAAAAATAAATATTTACCTAAAAACAATGATTTTTCAATAAAATAGTTAAATTTTCAAACAAAGTGAGGAATTTTCAATTAAAATAAAGAACCTTCAAACAAAATATTACTTTTTAACAATACAGTGAAATTTTCTAAAAAGCAGATTAATTTAATTATCAATGGCACAATTGATATTTCAGCACAAAGAAATTTTTATTTTGAATAAAAACCCAGTTTAAGTCAACAAAAATTGTCAATCAAATCCTTGAATTTTCTAACAAACCAGTTGAATTTTTAACACAAAAATATGAATTTTTGGCAAAACCGTTGAACTTTTGATACAAAAAAAATACTTTTTCACAAAATTGTTGAATTTTCTTCAAAGTAGAATATGTTCTAACCAAAGAATTGAATTTTCCATGAAAAAAATACAATTTTCACCGAGAAGATTAGTTTTCTATAAACTAGATTAATTTTTAACCAAATAATAGAATTTTTAACCAAAAATATACATTTTCAACCGAGAAGATTAATTTTCTACCAAAAAAGACGAATTTGAAAATGATACATGAATTTTTAACCAAGCAGTTCAATTTTCAACTAAAAAGATAACTTTTCATCGAAAAAGTTGAATTTTTAACTAAAAAATATAAATTTGCTATCAAAATGAAGCGCTTACATTTTCATTGCACAAAAATAAATTTTTTTACAAAAATATCGAATATTCATCAAAATAGTCCCATTTTTAATCCAGGAGATGAATTTTCAACTAAAATGAAGAATCTTCGACTGGAATAGTTAAATCTCCATATAAAAAATAATTTTTAACCAAAAACAAAGACTTTTTGAAAAAATAATTAAATTTTCAACTAAAGAGGGGAATTTTCAACTAAAATAAAAAAGAAATTTTACAAGTAATTTTACAAGTAGAATTTTCAACCAAAAAGATTAATTTTCTACTAAAAACGACAAATTTGTAACGAAATAGATGAATTTTCAACTTAGAAAGATAAACACACAATCAAAAATGCATAAGTTAAATTTTCGGTTAAAAAACTTAATTTTCAACCAATAAAATCGAATTTTCAACCAAATAGTTGAATTGTCAACCGAATTATTTTCAACTGAAATCAAGAATCTTCATCCAGAAAAATGAATTTTCAACAAAGCAGTTCAACTTTCAACCAAGTAGTTATATTTTCAACTAAAAAAGATAAATTTTCATCCACATAACAGTTGAATTTTTAGCTAGAAAAAATGAATTTTCAACCAAAAATGAAATACAATTTCAATAAAAAAAAATTAATCTTTTACAAGAAATAGAATATTCAACAAAAATGTCAAATTGGTAATAAAGGAATGAATTTTCAAGTAAAATGAAGAATCTTCAACTGGAATACTTAAATTTTCAACTGAAAAAAAATAAATTAAAAAAAACGATTTTCAACGATATGGTTAAACTTTCAAACAAAGAAATAAATTCTTTGATCAAATTACTTAAATTTTCAATGCAAAAAGACGAATTTTCAACAAAACAATTGAATTTTCAAACAAAAATGACTTTTTAACAAAATTGTTAAATTTCCTACAAATAAGATTAAATTTTCACCATAAAGATGAATTATCAATCAAAATCGTGAATTTTCAACAAGGAAGATTAATTTTCTATTGAAAAAGGCGAATTTTGAAAATTCATCTTTCAGATTGGAAATAAAATTACTTGTATGAATATTCCATAATTCTAGTAAAAAATTCATATCTTTGGTTAAACATTAATTTTTTGACTAAAAATTTAATTATTCAAATTTTGGTTGAAAAATTATTTTTTTTAGTTGAAAATGCGTCTTTTTTGGTCAAAAACTCAATTATTCTAGTTGAAAATCCACCATTTTAGTTAAAAAATTCACCTTTTTGGTTTAAAATTCAACTATTCCAGTTAAATATTCACAATTTTATTTAAAAATTCATAATTTTGTTTGAACATGTAACTATTTTTTTGAAAGTAAGTTATTTTTGTTGGAGGTAATTTTTTAACTGAAAATTTAACTTATTCCAATTGAAAATTCTATAATTTTAGTTGAAAATCCATCTGTTTGGTTAAACATTAACTTTTTAAACTTAAAATTGAATTATTTAAGTTTAGTCTTTAAATTAAAGTTGAAAATTAAGTTTAAACTTAAATCCATATTTACTGGTTTGAAAATGCAACTGTCTTGTAAAAATTGGTCTTTTTGGCTTAAGAACTCAACAATTTGGCTGAAAAAAAAAAACATATTTTGTTGAAAAATCGTATTTTCTAAATGAATTCTTCTGTTTGTTATATTAAATTAAAATCTTTTTTGGTTATTGTATAAACTATTACATTCTTCGTTAACAATTCATCTTTTATAGTCAGAAAAATTCAACCATTTTGTTAAAAGTTGAACTACTTTCTTAAGCAAACATTTTTTTTGTTGAAGATTCATAATTTTGGTGGAAACTTCGTCTTTTTTGGTAAAAAAATCATTCTTTTTGGTTACTTTTTGGCTACATTATTGTTACTTTTCGGTTACTTTTTTGAGAGAAGTATTAAAATGGTTTAAATCAAAAAAATTATATTTATTTCCGTAAAATTGAAACGAATTTAGAGAAATTTAAGGTGAACGAGAAGAATTCGACGAATACATTAATATTTTATTTTAAATTTAAACTTCCTTTTAAATTCAAGTTGAATTTTTAAAAAATCAAATGAATTGTAAACAATTTTAAAATAGGTATGAAAAATTTTCATTGACTTCAGTAACTTTAAAATGAGCTTAGAAAAATTCAAAAGAATTTGATAAAATGCATAAGAATTCACTGTGAGTAAAAACACCTTGTAGTAATCTTTTAAAATAACCAAAAGTAATTAAAATCCTTTAAAATCTTTGGACATTTTTTAAAGATCTGGAAAATACCAAGAAATTTAAAAAAATACTTTAAAAAATTTCTAATCCTTTGATAATTTTATCAATTTGATTCTCAGGATCAATTAAATAAAAACTTTTAAAAATTTAAAAAAAAAATTGAATTAAGTACCTCACTTTTCGTGAAGATATTCTTTGAAATCCACTAAAATATTATAAAATCTCATGAAATTCTATCTCAATATTTCCTGAAATCATTAAAACCTTACCTATCGATTTCAATTTTGCCTTGCCATCTTTCTGTTTCTTCTTCTGCTCCTCCAATTCTTTTTTAACTTCACTTTTTTCTTGCTTTTCTTTTTCCTTCTGCTTTTCTTTTTCTTTGGCCTCATTCACTTGTGATTTCTCTTTTTGAATTCCGCGTTTGAAATCGCGAATGTCCTTTTTGATCGCCTCTCTGAAAATTTTAAAATAATAAAAGGTACAAAATAGATTAATCAACTGAAAAAAATTCTTATTGAATTAGTAAATCCGATAAAAAATCGTTTTTATTTGTCAATAATTATGATTGAAGCTATAACAATAATAATTTTTAAACCTTTTTAAATAGAAACTTGAAAATTTTGCGAGAGTGAATATACAGTTTCAAAATTTAAAAAAATAAATAAATCTGCTAAAATATTTCAGAGATTTCAGTTATTTGAACTATTTTTATTTTTATAAAAAAATAAAAACTATATGAGAACGGGAAATTCTTAAAATTACCAATTGTTTCTTGAAAAAACCCTGTTCAATTAATAATTTAATTGATAAATCTGAGAACAAATCGTTTTCACTTGTCAATAATAAATTACGATTGAAGCTACGAAAATATTTTGAATAAATTTGCAAAGATTTGGAAGGTTTTATTCCGCTTCTATTTTTATGTATAAAAAAACTATATTAGAACTGGAAATTTGTTTAAAAATTATATAAAAGTATTTTCAGTTTCCATTTATAAGAAAGGATTCGTTGATCCACTGGAAAAATTCCTATTCAATTATTTTCTAAAATATTTAGTTTTAATTTATAAGAAAGATTTCGTTAATTTACTGTAAAGAATTCCTATTCAATTAATTATTAAATTAATCAATCAAAGAATAAATAAAAAATAAAAAAGGAAAGATAAAAAATACTTACGCCATTCGTTTTCTTTCATCAACGTGATCTTTTCCTAAATAATATTCTTCTTCTTCATCTTCTTCTTCCTCTTTTTCGACTTTAATTTTTTTTGGACTGCTCTCTTTTGATTTCTTCGCATCTTTCAATTTTTGTATCACCTTGTCGCGCATTTCCCTAAAATTAAAAAATAATAATCAGATCTCGGAAAAAATAGTTTTTCTAGGATTTTTATAATCAAAATAATACTGATGTCATTTAAAATGAAAAACATTACAAAAAAAAATGTTTAAACTTACAAAAAAATTTATTTTCACGTTTTTTGCCATTTTTTTCTATCGCTTCTTACGAATTTTTGAAAAATGGTTGGATTTTAATAAATCATGGCTTTTTTCTTGAAAAACTTTCTCTACAACTCTACTAAGTACAATTTTGAAAGTAAATTTTCCTATGGCTAGAAAATTGTTGCAATTTTTTTAAGAAAGAACATTTTTAAAACAAATATTTAAAGATTATTTCCCTATTTTCAAAATTGGAAACAGTAAAGTTTTAGGGACTGTTTCCCCCGGAAAAAGAGCCATAGTTGATTAAAATTCATCTTTTTTTTTTTTTGTAATTTGTAAGAACAAGCAAAGAAAATATTGTTAATTTAATTATTTTTCCCAAGTTTTGAATTTGTTTCTTTCATAAGACATGACTAATAATTTAATTTCAATTATTAAAATTATAAAAAATTGTTGTCTCACATTTTTTTCATGAATTACTTAATATTAAATCTTACTGTTTTTCTCTTTGATCAGCATACAAATCCTCTTCCGTTTTGTCTTTTTCGTCACTTTCCGAATCGCTTTCACCACTATCCTTCCTTTTTTTACTCGAGGAACTATTTTTGTCCAAAGCTGGTTCCGAACTTAATTTTGGATCATCCAAAACATCATGAGCCGATTTACTTTTCCCACTGAATTTCTTATTCAATTCTTTAAATTCCTCTTCATCCTCTTCTGCTTCCTCCCCAAATGAAAGAAGTTTAAAGTCCCTGAAAAATTATTTATTTCAATTCAATATTAGACAATTGACAAATAATTATTTTCTATAAAAAAAAAGAATTTTACAGAAAATAATTTAATTTTCAACCAACGAGATGAATTTTCAACCAAATGTACGTATTTAGAAACAAAAAATATCAAACTTCAACCAAAAACAGTAAAATTTTCAACACGAAAATTTAAATTTTCAACAAAAATATAAATTCTCAATAAAAAAAATTAAATACT